>CAHIKZ030001114.1:1567500-1605000 GCA_903632075.3 Acanthosepion pharaonis
ATATATACATGTGTGTGTGTGTGTGTGTTTGTGTGTGTGTGTGTAAGTATTTTTTGTTTGTGTGTAACATATCAGGTATTGAAGCCATTTTAATCCGGACATAATTACTCTTGGCTGAGCAGTTCATCTCGTCAGGATGGAATACTTTCGCTCGTTTAAGCAGGTTCTTTTATTTTTGGTCAACTGGCTGTTGTGGAGCGTTGAGTTGGTTCCTTTCTTCGCCATTTTAAGGACAAACTCGGAGACAACTTGAAAAGGTGCGTAATACCTGTAGATACCTGAGAGCATAAGGCTACAAATGACCAATGAAATGGAGGACAGCATCTTTAAAGAAGGTCAACATTTTTGAAAGAACAAGAACTCTACGATTAACTTAAAATTTAACAATAAAAAGACCAAAAGATTCAAGACGGAAATCAGAATATATCGCATGTAACAGCAAAATTGTCCAAATAGTGTAACAGCAAAATTGTCCAAATCGTGTAACAGCAAAATTGTCCAAATATAACAGCAAAATTGTCCAAATTAACAGCAAAATTGTCCAAATGTAACAGCAAAATTGTCCAAACAACAAAATTGTCCAAATCGTGTAACAGCAAAATTGTCCAAATAGTGTAACAGCAAAATTGTCCAAATCGTGTAACAGCATAATTGTCCAAATCGTGTAACAGCATAATTGTCCAAATAGTGTAACAGCAAAATTGTCCAAATCGTGTAACAGCATAATTGTCCAAATCGTGTAACAGCATAATTGTCCAAATAGTGTAACTGTAACAGCATAATTGTCCAAATCGTTTAACTGCAAAATTGTCCAAATCGTGCAACAGCAAAATTGTTCAACTCGCGTAACAGCATAATTGTACAAATCGTGTAACAGCAAAATCGTACAAATCGTGTCACAGCAAAATTGTCCAAATTGTGTAACAGCAAAATTGTTCAAATTGTGTAACAGCAAAATAGTCCAAATTGTGTAACAGCATAATTGTCCAAATCGTGTAACTGTATAATTGTTCATCCCACAAAATATTTTATATATAAAAGCCAATAAATGAATTGAGTTTCTTTTTCCATATTTTCAGATAATACATTTAGCCATCTTGACACCATTTGTCATAAGAATCACTGAAAAAAAAAATGAAAACAGCTAAAAAGGGAACAGGTTAAAATCGTTTAGTGTCAGTCCCATTATGTCGTCCAATGGTGAGATAAAAAAAGATCATTCAGGCCTTCAGTAATGGAACCAACATTCATACTCTGGCTTCCATCTTCAAAGTCCATTCAAGAACCATCAAGAGAATGGCGAATAAGTTTTAAACCGAGGGAACAGTAGAGAGAAAAACTGGACCAGGCGGTCACAACAGGTAAGTGGGATCATCATTTCAATTTGCAGCTAAAGAGATCAATCAGACAAGACCCAAATCAACCCATATGATGTTTGTCACGTGAGAGGGGAGTTTCACTTATGGCAGTCCAAACAGCAGTGAAAAAAGACTTGAAAATAAAATCGTACGTAAAATGTGTCACGCACATTGTTACTCTAGGATAGAAAATTAAAAAGTTAGAGAGAGCAAAGGTCATCTTGAATAAATTGGAAAATAATCCGGGATATGAACTTAGTTTCAATTATTCATGATCTATCGATCCTTAGATATGATTAATTAATGAGGAACATGTCATTTTCGTTTATGATCGATTTCATCACAATTCTTCTGTTCTGCTTGAAAACCCCGGAGGAATCCAGTAAAATATCATGCATCATTTCTAAGAAACAACGGTCCAAAATTAATCTAATAAACGGACAATGTTCCTTTTTAGACAATTTTACTGTTACATCACGTTTTTTTTTTTTTTTTTTTACTGAACCCTCGTCTGTCGTTTTCATCGGGAGAATCCATTCACTATATATATATATATATATATATATATATATATATATATATAGAGAGAGAGAGAGAGAGAGGGAGAGAGAGATCGAAAAAAATTATTGTACAAGTTTTAAGAAAATAATCATTTTTATTATTACTACTAACTTAAGTATTTTTGTTGTATTTTTTATCCATTCCCTCCAAGTAATAAGATAATGCCATTAAAAGGCAAGGGGCAAACTGAAACGGAAGGACAAGACTTTAGAATTAACCGGAAACTCACTCCCTAAACAGGAAACAAAAATGATAAACCTCTATTCTTTGTCCTTTTATATATATTTATATTTATATATATATATATATATATATATATATATATATATATGTGTGTGTGTATGTGTGTGTGTGTGTGTGTATGTATTTATATCTATATCTATCTATCTATCTATCTATCTATATATATATATATATATATATATATATATATAACACAACGTAAATAAAGTAATAAGAATTAGCATCTTGAAGTGGAAATCTCCCAAATGTGGCACATGAGGACATCAATAATTTCAATTGTCATTGAAGCCCTCAGATTGATTGGAAAAGGTTCCGATGGACTCATTGAAGGGATTCTTGGTAATGTTTTTTTTTTGACAATAATGATCAATGGAAAATGTCATGCAGTCATTTCCGTCCTTAGGTCTCTGGTTGGAATCAGGAAATAATGTTTATACAAAAGAAATCAAAGGAAAGAATAATAGTAATAATAATGCCACCTATCAATATCAAGGCAGACAAAATTGGTGCCAATAAAGTGACCGATAGTAATAATCTAGATCAATAACCATTCAGTCAGAAGTAATGTATGTTCATTATACTTATCGGAGGTCGACTTGGAGGGCTGTGATTTCTCATACGTCAGGACACAAATAATATTTTTATCTTATCTGACAAGTGAGAAAATACGAAGCTCTGAGTCGACCTACGATAAGTATTATAAATTTATATTACTTCTGATACGATGTAAGGTATAGAGAGTACAGCATAAATACCGCCCACATAGTGATTTTCTAAGCCCGGCTTAGATGTGGCACAAGGCCGAAAGTATGGGGCACCCAGTGAGGATCGAACTCGCTACTCAGTCGTAATTGATCTAGCAAGACAAGCTTTCTAACCATTACACCACGTCGAGGTGCCCTAAATACCGCCCAGATATACCGCCCTAAGTAATGGTAAGACATTAGCTAGATGAAGACACCATTGCCACTAATGTCTTACTTTTCTGTGGGAGGTATTTAGGGTTTGTTTTTTTTTGTTGGTGGTATTTCTGCCACTCCCCGTATACGGGGAAACAAAAAAAAAGTTTGCATGTCCTTTAATTTGATTAGCTGACACAACACAGAGATAAACGCGCAAATACTTTTGGCACATTCCGAAAATATCGATGAAGCTGTTCTTGACTGAATTCGAAGTATTGATTAACGGCTTACGGTGATCAGAGGAAACGGTACACCGTGACCGAAAACTTACAACGTCTATGTGAACTTTGAATGATCATTGAGGATCTAATAGGGACTTGCAAAGGTTCTTCACAATGGCGAAGACAAAGGAACTCTTTAAGGAATTTCGTTGGTTGATGATTGACCATAAGAGTCATGGCAGGGGATATAGTATTCGTCTCAAAGTGATCAAGAGGATAGCGGAATTGCTTGAAACAATGCGAATTTGCTTAACAGTATGATTTAATGAACTCGGTATTAACCCAAATTCTCTCCACAATGCGAGACGTGGCATAAGACCAGTTTTTAACGTGGGCAACGCCGAGCGCGTACTCTCGGTCAAAAATTCCCCGAAGACACCGCATACATGAGGTCAGATAGCTGTCACCTCTACAGACGAGACTCTGTCCGTAGGCATAGCCTCGTCTGAGCTGCACTCCGCCTGAAGGCAACCAAACTTCCCACAAGGCAGGATGTGGCATACGGCTGATTTTTATCTGGGGCAATTCTGAGTAGACTTAGGTAAAAATTCCCCGTAGACCTTACATACACCAGGTCAGATACCTGTCACCTCCATAGACGAGACTCTGCTCGAGGGCATAGCCTCGACTTTCCACTCCGCCTGAAGGCAGAGAGTTCGGCTAGCGGTGGTTTAACGAGCTTGTATTTAACAAACTGCCACAAGGCAGGATGTGGCACAAGGCCGATTTTTATGTGGGGCAATTCTGAGTAGGCTCGGGAAAAAATTCCCCGTAGGCCCTGCATGCACGACGTTGGCTTTGTCTACCTACCCAAACGAGACTGTCTGTAGGCATAGCCTCGTCTGAGTTCCTCTCCGCCTGCAGGCAGGCAGTTCGGCTAGCAGAGCTTTAAAGAACTATGTATAGAAACAGAGTTATCCTGAATATAGGTCTTCAGGATAGATCCATTAATTGTGGAAATGGTTCTTACCACATTCTCTCCTTACAGAGGAAGAAGTCCTTGAATCGATCAGGCAACCTTTGCTGTCTGCGAGTCTGTCACAGATTGTCAGGAGCATGACGAGATTCTTCCTCTTTCTGGCTAGAACTGGATTTAATCTGCTGCGTTTTCGTAATCTCTTCGAATGGCTTGATCGTCCCCTGAAGTATCGGTAGGTGGGTGGGCCATCTTCTGTGAAACCCGTTCTTCACTCGAGGGGGCAGAGCTTAAGAGTTCCTAGGAATCTTCAAAAGGATACCATGTTTCCTCTTCTTCGAAGTCAGTTGAAGTGTTATCAGGATAGCCCTCGCTTAGGTTTGTGGGTCCTGATTCATCCTCTGCTGGAACGAAGTTTCTTAGTGAGACTGTGTCTTCCTGTCCATCAGAGTAACGGACATGTGCATACTGGGGGGGGGGTTGGCGTCTAGTGGTTCCTTCTTATTCAGTCGCGTGTATCTTTTTAGTAATATTACGCTCGGCTTCGAGAGCCAAGATGTTAGGGACGCTCCAGTCGAACTTCTAGGAAACGGGAGGAATCATTAATGTGAGGTTACATGATAGGTTTCGAATTGCATGCAGGGCACATGGGAGTAATTGTTCCCAATTCTCCAAAGCTACTCCTTCATTAGCAGGTGCTAGTTAAACCATTTTCGAAATTATTCTATTATACCTCTCGCACTGGCCGTTACTCTGAGGGTTATACTGAGTTCAGTATTTACATTAGTCGGACTATTGACCTCATCTTTGTCGCCATATTTGTCACAACGTTTCGGCCGTTGTACGCTCCGGCCTTCTTCAGGTGGTTGGAATTTCGAACTGAACCCTTTATTTCGATCACTGGGGTAGACAGTTCTAGTTCCACGTGCCATGTTTGATGGATGTCAGTTATCAGTTATCTCCTGCTAATTTTCCCTCTGAAAGTTCTCCACTGCCTTAACCAGGAATTGAACTCACCTTCTTTGGGTCTGTCACTGGATCTAACCAACGCCTTTATCCACTGTGCCATGTGTCATTGAGGACATCTGAGTATGAACTTCTGAGTATTATAAACCTAATGTTTTTCAGCATCATTTTTACCAGTGCTCATATTGCAATTTTGCTGTTATCATTGCATGTCTTTACCAGAGTTCATATTGCAACTTTGTTATCATTGCTTTTCTCTGGCACTCCTTATTACTGGTTCCCATATTGTATTTATTTTTTATGCTTGGTCGGCTCAGGAGATTTTTGTGGCCTAGCATATGTGCTGATTCCTTTAAGTTTACGAATTTTCCAATGGTGTTCCCTGTCTATGATCTCAACATGATCTCACAGGGGCAGTGATCTCCCCTCTCTCCATATGTGGTCAGCCACGCCTGATTTTTTCTACTTCCCTCGCGTTACAGCTTTCTGCGTTCTTGGAGCCTTACCTTGAGGGGGGCAGCCTGTCTCTCCTTTATATTCCTTTCCGCAGCTGCACGGGATAGCGTACACACAGTCTTTAGTCATGTTCCTCTCTGAGGAACATACTGAGTTGTTCTACTTATGCCAACTCTTTGCTCGTGTTGGAATCGTCGTACGCGTTCGGACATAAATGAAGCTCCTCTATCCAAATGAATATACGCGGGTAGCCCGAAGACGGCAAAAACTAACTTGTATGACCGCTGTAGAGAATGCATTGTGGCAGGTTACCGCGAAAGGAAGTCACGAATATTCGCCAATAACTGTCCGTATATATTTGTGTTATGGTCCGGTTCCTTGTACCACGGTGATAGTCCAAGGAAGAACCAATAAAGAAGAACTCGAATACGGATATGGAATAACACAGATATATTACAAACAGGAATATATACAGAGAGGTAGAAAGTGTTAGTACGAACAATCAGGTTTAGTAATAATTGTCTGAACGCGACTCTGTTTCGGACTGCCTCTGACTCGACTGACTGACTGACTCTTGACGGACTTCACTCCAGACTTCCGACTGAACGATAGGCGGAAAGGAATCCAGATGAGTCTATGCCGAAAAGCTCGTCTGAGAAGGTTGACAACTATCCGACCCAAATGTATGCGGGGTGCTCGATTTTGACCGAACGTACGCGCTGAACGATAGTTCATCAAACCCAGTTTGCCAATACTTTGCTTGTTGGCCCGTCTGCCTTCGGGCGGAAGGAACCGTGAAAACAATCATGGGCATAGGGCGACTCTTTGATGTGATCTGTTCACCAAGAGTCCGGTCTGGGCCATGCTCAGTTCGGCGCCTATTTGGCCGCGACTGGGTACGATGGTCCTCTCACGGAAGTCTGAGATCTGGAAGCGCTGAAGCTGGGCGTGACAAATCACGGGATTTTAGACTGACTCTTGACGGACTTCACTCCAGACTTCCGACTGAACGATATTCAGTCATCCTCCCACGAGGGCGTCATGTGGCACAAGGCCTTTTTAACGTGGGATCTCCGAGCCAGTGGGCTCGGCCAAAAATATGCCCATTGAACCCGTATAAACGGGTTCAGGGTCGGTTTACCTCCCCGAAAGAGACTCCGCCCTTCGGCGTAGCCTCGTTCGGGTTCCTCCCCGCCCGAAGGCAGAGAGTTCAACCGATCAGCCGGACGTCCGACTTCAGACTGAACTCTCTGCTTCCTCTTGAGGCGCAGTATTTATTACGTATGGAATAGTCCATTATGTTATTATGGGTAAGGTACCATAACAATTTGTTAGGAGTTTTTGACAAAGGCAGTTCTTTAAAATCCAGTGCGATTATTTCATAGGGTTGAGTGTCTTTCCTTGCTGGAGTTCGGACGGTAAAACCTAGGTTTATTTTCAGCGCAAGTCTTACACGAGTTGGTAATTTCTTTCACATCCTCTATTGGGAAGGGAAGGTTTTTGATTTTCGTCATGTGAACCATGCGTGTAATACCTGGGTGGCACAACTCTTTATGTCTTTTCTTTAACTCTTCTTTGCAAGCGGCCGAGCTACATACGCGAGGGATGGCCTTCACAGCTGCCTTTTCTTTACCGCGGCGGTACGTTACGTCGAACAAGTAACACGAGAGTTGCATCCTCCACCTGGCTATCTTATCATTTTTAATTTTACTGGTCGTTTACGGGTTAAACATGAAGGAGACTGATTTTTGGTCTGTAATTAGTCGCTCGATCATATAATGCCTCTATTTTCTCAGCAAATTCAATAATACCATAGGTTTCTTTCTCTTTTGCAGAATGCCGATGTTCCAATTTAGGGTTCTGGAAAAAAGAATATGGTCCTCCCCTGTTGTCTTAAAGAGGCGGCTATGGCGTATTCTGAGGCGTCTGTGTCTACTACCAGAGGTTTTTTTTATGATCAGACAGTAATGGCTGCGTTCGCTATACCCCTTTTTAGCTCGTCAAAAGCTTTCTCTGCTATGGAAGATAACGGGAATTTTGATACTGTTGGTAAAGGATGGATTTTGTCTGAAAAAGACGATACCTAATAGGCATAGTGTGCAAACATTCCTAATACACAGCGCAGAGCGGGTAAATCTTTTGGAAGTGGTAGGTTGAGTAATTGATTCAGACGTTCTGGATCGGGTTTTATGTTGTTTTTACTTATTATGTACGCAATTAATTTTATATTTTTACGTCTAGAATAACATTTGTCTTTGTTAATCGTTAGCTTGTAATTTTTAACAGCCTGCATGTTCCACTCGATTTTCCCGCAAATAGTTACATTATCGATGTAAGCAGATGTGCCTTGCAAGCTCTCTTTTAATATTATGTACTCTATCACTCGAAGACTAGCTACCACTTTAGCCAAACAGTATCCTATGAAATTGATAGAGTTTGCCACTGGCCTCGAAGGTCGTATAGGGTTTATCGCTGAGCCTTATAGCTACCTGATGCTAGGCACTTTTAAGGTCCAGATTGCTAAATAGACCGTTTTTGGCTATTTTCTCTATATCATTTATTCTTGACGGCGGGTAGGCATTCAATAAAGTAAACCGGTTTAATAAAATAATCTATCTTCTGTGTGTCGCCTAGATTTAGTAGTTACTGGTTTACAATCCGGTGTTAAATTGTTGATGAGAGCTGGGTACGGCAACCTCAGCTGTTAGACCGCAGATTTTAAAGGGTGGTTTAGAGACTCCAAAGGGTATTCCTACTAATGAATTTTGGCGCAAAAAATTGTCCTATCTTTCATTAGCAGACATCTTACTCCTTGTTATAGAGTAACCTTTACTCGTAGATCAACTAAATAGTATCCAAGTATTTGTATTAGAGAGAGATGAGTTCGCCATCGCCACTTTAGGTACAAGTAAATTTTCCACGAATTTAGATACGCAGTGCTTGCATTTTAAGGAAGTTTTCTGTGCTCATCGTGCCAATCAATGATTTTAGTGGCTGTTCGTTAGCCGTGATTTCTATCGTTGTAGTTGATAAGCGTCGCACTTAACGTCACTGAGACCTGTAAGCATATTGGAATGGCCAAGGACAAATTCCAAAAGCTGGGTAGAGTACTGCGAGAATATCTTTGGTAATAAAGAAAAGAATACTTACGTGACATCTGTCCTTCTTTATGGCAGCGAATGTTGGATGATTTCTTCAAAGATGAAGAAGAGACTCGAAGCGACGGAGATGTGGTTCTATAGAAGGATGCTAAGGATATCATGGACCGAGCGTGTGAGCAACGATGAGGTCTTGAAAACAAGGAGGAGGCTTATAGTTAGCATCAGGAAGAGGCAGCTGAAGTTTCTGGGACACATAATGAGGAAGGAGGGCCTAGAAAATCTGATACTCACGGGTCGAATAAAGGGAAAGAGAGACAAAGGAAAACAACACGTGACATACCTAGCGGGTTTAAGCAAGTGGATGACAGAACGTGGTCTGGGGGAGGTGGCAGAGGGAAGGAACTTGTTGAGAGCCGCAAGGGATAGAAGAGGTGGAGAGCCATGATCGCCTACGTCCTGAAAGGACATGGCACATAAAAAGAAAGTTGATAAGCAGCCAAGCGTATCCAATTATACCGGACAAGATACCGTTTCGCTCACCTTTTTCTTTCTTTTACAAACTTTAGCCCAATGTCCCTGTTTTTCATATCTATAGCATTTGTCCATTGTGTGTCTCTTGCCTCTGTAGAAAAAAAAATCATGTGGCGTTTAGTTTAGGCTGATATTTTCCGAGAGCCTAGTGTTTAACTTGCGAGTGAAAGGTTCCAATGCAAGAACACAAAGCAAGAGCGAAAGTGGACAACCTTGAGGAATGGAGCGAAAGTTTCCGATCTTACTCCTGTCAGCGCACCGGGGGACGAATACAGAAGTCGGATCCAGATGCAAAAGTACGGCTCGAAACCGGTGGAATGGACAGCCATAAGAAATCGATAGCCAACCTATCGAATTCCATGAACTGATCTAAATTGAACAGCGTAGCTTCATTGTCATCTTGCTCGATGATCAATTGTACCAAATGAAGGTTGTCCTGAATAGTCCTGCCCTTCACAGCACAAGTCTGCTAGGAGCCAATCAGACCAGAGAGAACAGTCTCTAAACAGCCAGTTAAGATCTTGGCTAAAATCATCAACTCTGTGTTTAACATCGTTAAAATCTGATAATTATCTATCCTATGGCGACCATTTTTTTTCTTGCAAAGCAACTTGATGACACTCCTGTTGAAGCGTAGAGGTATAGATGCTTGCTTCATCCAGTTGTTGTAAATGAGTACCAGCAAAGATACAAAGACGTAGCGACTGTTTCAACTACATTTCATAGAGTAGACTATCTAATCCCAAAGATTTGTCACGGCCAACCAGCTTCAGCGCTTCCCAGATCTCAGACTCTGTGAGAGGACCATCGTACCCAGTCGCTTCAGCCACCTCAAGGCAGAGAAAGTCGGCCAAATAGGCGCCGAACTGAGCATGGCCCAGACCGGACTCTTTGGTGAACAGATCATCAAAGTAGTCTTGAAAAGCCTCACATATGCCCATGATTGTTTTCACGGTTCCTCTCCGCCCGAAGGCAGACGGGCCAACAAGCAAAGTATTGGCAAACTCAGGGGTTTGATGAACTTGCTAATTACTCGATACCTCTCCAGAAGTCGGGATCTACCACAAGGCCGGTTTTTAACGTGGGCCTTTCCGAGCGCGTACGTTCGGTCAAAAATTCCCCGAGCACCCCGCATACACGGGGTCGGATAGTTGTCAACCTTCTCAGACGAGACTCTGCTTTTCGGCATAGACTCATCTGGATTCCTTTCCGCCCGAAGGCAGAGAGGTCACCAAGTAGTGTGTTCGCAAACCTGGAGGTTTGTCGAACTCTGCATAACAGCAGAATTCTCCTGAATACATGTGACCAGGACAGATCCATTAATGGATCATACGACACCCATCAATACTATTAAGGGTCATTATTAGAAAATGCTAGAAAACATGGCCTGACTACCGGTCTGCCTCGAATTGGACGTTCTCATTAAGAAAGTAAACGAACAGGTAGATCAACTTATCGGTGAGTAAAGGTCTAGCCATTCACAAGTCGAGTAGAATTTCAGAAGAATCTGCAGATATTTGGCAGAAACGTGAGTAAGGATACAGTTAGACACTAAACACCGTTCGTGTGCATTTGCGGAATCCTAAAAAATGGACCCCTATACTATGCACAGTCTCGAAAAGGCTACTTTATGCGTGAATTAGACACTACACACCGTTGGAGAGCATTTGCGGAATCCTAAAAAATAGACCCCTATACTAAAACCCAGCAAGTATAGGCTTATGCACAATCTCGATAAGGCTGCTTTATTCTGGGACAAAATGACATGGTCTGACGGGATTTCTGCTAAACTCTTTGGGGGAAACAGTTTCAGACACGCCCAACGAAAGGACACTTGATCAGACCCCACAAAATAACATGCCGATAGTTAAACACGGTATTTGGGATTGATTTTCCTCCAGTGGTACATATTCTTGTAAGAACATTGAATCACGATATGAATCAAGAAATACAAGAAAAGAAAACTCTTCCACTCGTGGAATTGTTTAATTCAGCGAGAGAGTGGATTTCTTAGCAAGAAAATAATCCTGAGCATAGTGCCGTGATCCAGACGAAGAATAATAAGGAGTTTAGAATTGCCAAGTTCATTGGATCATTAGAAGCTGTTATGCAATATCGGTCCTCCCATATGGCAGTGAGTATTGGACAATCTCCTCGCAGCTGAAGAAGAGACTGCAGAAATATCGCTCTACAGAAGGATACTGAGGATACCATGATCAGAACAGGAAAGAAACGAGGAAATTTTAAAGAAAATGAAAACAAAAAGGAAGATTATTCTTAGCCACATAAAGAGACAGTTGAAAGCTCTAGGTCACACAATGAGCAAAGAAGGCTTGGAGAATGTGACACTCACGAGACATTGACGGCAAGAGGAACAGCGGAAAGCAAATTGCAAACTACCTAACGAGCTTGTGTAAACGGATGTCAGAAGATGTATTGTGAAATGTGGTAAAAAGACAAACCATACGTAGAACTACAAATGATAGGAAGTTGTGGAGATCACGTGTCATTTTCTTTCTTTTTTCTGTCTTTTTTTCTTGTTCTATTTTCTTTTTCTTATCCTTTGTTTTCTTCATTTTCCTTTCTTCCTTTTGTTTCTTATATTTTGATCCCACCACGTGTCATTTTCTTTCTTTCTTTCTTTTTTTTTCTTTCTTTCTTTCTTTCTTTTTTTTTTTTCTTTCTTTCTTTATTTCGTGCTGCGGGTTTATTTTCTCTTTCCTATTCTTTTAGTCACTCATTCATTAATCTTTTCTTTTGTTTGTTTTTTTTTTGTTTCCTGCTGCTTGCTTTTTTGGGGGGGGTCACTAATTTAGTAATCTTTTCTTTCTTTCTTTTTTCTTTCTTTTTTTCTTTCTTTCATTCTTTCTTTCTTTCTTTCTTTCTTTCTTTCTTTTATTTTAGTTACAGGAAGCCCAACTTTCTTTCTTTCTTTCTTTCTTTTTTCTTTCTTTCTTTCCTTTTTCTTTCTTTCTTTCCTTTTTATTTATTTATTTATTTATTTATTTCTTTCTTTCTTTCTTTCTTTCTTATATTCCGGTTCCATCACGCGTCATTTTCGTACGTTTTGGTTCCACCTCATTTCACATTCTTTCTACTCTTTCTTTCTTTCTTTCTTTCTTTCTTTCTTTCTTTCTTTCTCAATTTCATTCTTTCTTTCTTACATGCTACTTTTTTCTTTGAGTCACTCATTAATTAATCTCTTCTTTCTTTCTTTCTTTCTTTCTTTCTTTCTTTCTTTCTTTCTTATATTTTTTTTCTGCATTTTTCTTTCTTTCTTATACTCTTTTTTGGTTTCTTTGCTTTTTATTTTTGAAAGTCTCGTTTTCATTCTTTTCTTTTTTTTTCTTTCTTTCTTTTTTCTTGCTTACTTTCTTTTACTCTTTTTCTTTCTTTCTTTCTTTTATTTTAGTTCCAGAAAGCCCCGTTTTCATTCTTTCTTTTTTTTCTTTTTCTTTTCTTTTTTTTTTCTTTCTTTCTTTCCTTTTTCTTTCTTTCTTTCTTTCTTTTCTTTCTTTCTTTCTTTCTTTCTTTCTTTTCTTTTTTTTCTTTTATTTCCGGTTTCATTTTCGTACGTTTTGTTCCAATCATTTCACATTCTTTCTTTTCTTTTCTTTCTTTCTTTTCTTTCTTTTCTTTTTTTATATTTTGTTTCTTTCTTTCTTTTTGCTTTTTTTCTTTCTTTTTTTTCTTTCCTTTTCTTTCTTTTTTTTTTTCTTTCCTTTTCTTTCTTTCTTTCTTTTCTTTCTTTCTTTCTTTCTTTCTTTCTTTTATTTTAGTTCATCGAAGCCTCTTTTCTTTTTCTCTTTTTCTTTTCTTTCTTTCTTTTTTCTATTTTTTCTTTCTTTCTTTTTCTTTTTTTCTTTCTCATTCCGGTTCCATCACGCATCCATTTTCTTTTTTTCTTCATGCTTCTTTTTTTTCTTTTGAGTCACTTTCTTTCATTTCTTTAATCTTTTCTTTCTTTTCTTTCTTTTCATTTATTAATCTTTCTTTCTTTTTCTTCTTCTTTATTTCTTCTTTATTTCTAATATTTTGGTTCCTCCATGAGTCACGTTATTTCTTGCTCTTTCTTTTACTCATTCTTTCTTTCTTTCTTTCTTTCTTTCTTTCTTCTCTTCTTTCTTTATTCTCTTCTCTTCTTTCTTTCTTTCTTTCTTTCTTTCTTATATTTTCGTTCAACCATTTGTCACTTTCTTTTCTCTTTCTCTTTCTCATCTTTTGTTTCCCCTCATCATTCATTCATTCATTCCTGTCTCTCTTTCTTTCTCACATCTTTCGCTACACATTGTAAGTAGTTTCCCCACTTCCTGCGAAATTATCTCTTCCCATTTCCAGATATCCATCCAAATACGCCCACCGCCCCTGCATTTGCCTTATTTCTACCCATTCCACCCATCCTGCCGAACCATACTTGACTCATCATTTATCGGAACTCCTTAAGTTCCTCCTTCAAGTAAAAACGACCAAGTGATGGTCGCTTTTCAGTCGGAACATTCCAACGAATGAAGAAGGCAGGAAAAACTTTTGGCGCGCGCGCGCACTCACACTCATATACACACACTCATACGCATACATACATACTCTCTATCTCTCTCTCTCTCTCTCTGACACACACATATATACACACTCATACTCACACTACGCTCACACATTAAAATAGGTTTGTATCCATCTTTTTCTTTCTTTGATGTTTTTCCTTTATTTATTTATTTATTTCTTAATCGGATTTTTCTTTTTAGTCTTTTTTGTCTATCCTGTGTCTTTCTTTCTTTATTTTCTTTCTTTCTTTCTTTCTTTCTGTCTATCTTTCTATCTATCATCTTCTCAAATCTGTCTATCTATCTATATGTTCATTCATCTCCATTATCTATCTATCTATCTATCTATCTATCTATCTATTTTAGCTTCTCCATTATCTATCTATCTATCTATCTATCTATCTATCTATCTATCTATCTATCTATCTATCTATCTATCTGTTTCAGATTCTCCATTATCTATCTATCTATCTATCTATCTATCTATCTATCTATCTATCTTTTTTCCTAGCGTTATTTTCTCTTTCTTTTTCTCCTTTTTTGCCCATTTTATTAATTTTTTGTTCATTTCTCGATTTCCTTCCTTCCTTCCTTCCTTCCTTCCTTCCTTCCTTCCTATCGATTTTTCTTTCTTTTTGTCCTTTATGTCCATATTGTTTTTTCTTTCTTTCTTTCTTTCTTTCTTTTTTTTATAGTTTTTTCATAAAATCTGAATCGCTTTCTTTCTTTTTTAACCTTTCTTTTAAGTTTTCTTTCTTTTTTAATTGACCATTGCAGTTCTTAATTTATTTCTCTTCCCTGTCCCATAATCTCTTCCTAGTTTACTTATCATCATCATCATCATCGTCATCAATCATTTTTTATTCCTATTCTTTATTGTCTTTTCCCTTTTAATATCATCCCCCCCGCCAGTTTTTCTTTCTTCATATTATACTCCACTTCCCTTTCCTTCATCATACTATTAGCCTTCCTTCAACATTAGAATTCAAGTCATCATCATTATATTCTTTTTCTTTTGTTTTTCCTTTCCCTTCTCCTTAACCTCATCTTCGTGCAGTAGATTTAATATGGCGTCTCGGTCAACACATCAAAGGAAGCCTGAGTGGGCTGGTCGCAATTTGTGAAATTTGCGAGCTTATTTATCTAAGCGAGTACAACGGGGGAGTTTCGTCTGTGGACTTAGAAAACTTACGACAAAGATGCTTGCCAATTTCTGGTTCATGGGAGAACTTTTCGCGACAAACTCTATCAAACGGTCTTTCCGTGCATCTAAACGTTACAAGAAATGACGGACTGAGTCTACAGTTATGTGTCACCGGATGACCAACAGTCAGCAGTGAAATTAGAAGTGGTTGGTCGGAAGACGCACATTTGATTGGGAGCGTTATATACTCTTAGGGTCATTGATTATATTGATGAGGTGGTAGATTTTTGGTCATTATGTATCATTGGATACCCGGGGAGTGATTGTTCTATATATGGACACGTCGTAAATAGACTGCTCCATACGTATTATATAGTTCCTGGGGAAATATTTTTTTGTATTCTTCTTCTTCTTCTTCTTCTTCTTCTTCTTCTTCTTCTTCTTCTTCTTCTTTCCTCCTCCTTCTTCTTCCCCTCCTCCTCCTTCTTTTCTTCTCCTCCTCCTCCTCCTCCTCCTTCTTCTTCTTCTTCTTCTTCTTCTTCTTCTTCTTCTTCTTCTTCTTCTTCTATGTGGAGTTTTCATTCAGTACGTTGTCGCACTTGGCTTTTTACAATTTCTTAATAAAGTATGCCTGTTTCCTATCTCTTCCAAACCCTGTTCCACCATACACTAACTCAAGCTCGACAAGTAGGTCATGTGATATTCTCGTTCTATCCCCCTTGCCTTCTGAGTATCAAATTTTCTAAGCCCTCTTTCCTCATTATGTGCCAAAGAAATTTCATCTGTCTCTTCCAGAGTATAAGTGTCTATTTATTTCCATTGTTTCTAGAACTTCCTCGTTGGTCACATGTTCGGACTATGGAATTCTCATCATATTTCTTTAGAACCACATAGCTGTTGGTTTAAGTTTCTTCTTCATCTGTGAGGAGATTGTCCAGGATTTACTACCATTAAGAGGACTGATATTCTATAACATTTCAGTACGCTTTTCTTTGTTTCTAGCGAAATGTTTATCTTTCTTCATACATTGTTTATTTTCTGGAAGGCATCTTTCGTTATCCCACTTCGCTTTCTGATTTTAGTGACGCACATTCAGTCTTCTGTTAAAACACATCCCAGATATTTAAATTGTTGTATTTGTCTGATTTTGGTATCTTCAATTAATAATTTGCATATTGGTCTCTGTTCCTTTTGTTAACATCTATGCATTCTGTCTTCTTGGAAATTATATTTTCTTCTCACTTTTCTGCAGTACCTCCCGAAGGAGTTCTTGTGGCTTCCTTTCTGTGTCTGCTACCAACACTGTATCCTCCGCATATCGATTAATGTTGTTAATATTGTGGCCGCTGGTAATCATCCTGAGATTATTAGCTCTCAGAATCGCCTGACTGTACCGGTTGAATAAGTTCTGGAGAAGCGCCAGGCGATCTTAGCAATATTCCCCGGAAATTTAGGAATAAACGAACAAAACCAAGGGTATAAACAAATGATACCGGGTATAACAACAAAATTGTCCAAATCGTGTAACAGCATGCAATAGTTGTCCACCCCATAAAATATTTAATATCTAATCATCATCCATCATCTTGCGGCCTCAGCCGAGATTAAACTCACTACACCTCTGTTGTGGTAGGATCCACCTAATTTGCATAGTGGAGTACCGACCATATAAATATGCTTGGTACCGGGAAGACGAGGAGAGGAAACAAGAGATTCAATCCAGAGACTCTGCCCGACTGCGACTAAGTCAACACATTCTCCAGGAACGGTCTTCCCAAGAATATACCAAAAGACTATATGTAAATATTGTGTACACTTTCTTGTTTCAATACATTTTGTTCTAAGTACATTTTGTGTTGCATTATTATTCCATGCATTAGTCAAGTTTCAACAACCTCTCCAGTATTCCCTATCCGTCATAGCTCCTAAAAGATCTTCCTTAGGGATCAATGTGTCTCGTTTTATCCTATCTGGAAAGGTTAACTTGCGTGATCGATTGTCAGATGATGGGTGGGTCCAGAGTACAAATAATGACACAAGTTCATCTGTGGCACGTGCACAATGCCCGGCGAACTGGACACGTCTTTTGCAAACTAAGGTTGATACTCTCGGCAAGTCTCCGTATATCATTTCTAGAGTTGGGCGGTTTCGCCATGAGAGATTAAGCACTCTTCTTAAAAGACGTGTATAACATCCATCTAAACGACGCTGTTGTTTTGCTGAAAACCACTAAACTAATTCAGTTTTCAGGTTTTCAGATTAGGCGATGGGCCATCTTGACACAATTTGTCGTAAGAATCATTGAAAACACCCTTTCAGCTGGAAAGAGAATAGGTTAAAATCGTTTTGTGTTATCCCCACTAAGTCTTTCCAACTGAGCAATGGTGAGAGGAAAAAAGATCATTTAAACCTTCAGTAATGATTCCAACATTCATACTCTGTCTTCCATCTTCAAAGTCCATTCAAGAACCATCGAGTAAACGGGGAATAAGTTTTAAAAAGAGGGAACAGTAGAGAGGAAAACTGGATCAGGAAATCACAACAGGAAGAGAGATCCTCGTTTCACCTTAGACCTCAATATATTCTTATTGTTCAAACTAGAGACCAATAGTGTTATAAAAAAAAAAGGAGAATTCCAGTAAGATATCTTTAATCATTTCTAAGATACAACGGTTCAAAGCTTCATACAACAATTAGACAATTTTGCTGTTACACCCGGTATATGTTTATTTATTTGACTTCTGTTGGAGCGAGCCCCTTGTGATTCGGATTGGCAAAACTTCGCTCGGCTGGGTAGTTTAAGAGTCAGATTTTGATAGTATTCGAGCGTAGTTACTTTGGAAACATGTTGCGGATGACAAATGCTGTGTTTTCTCGGCACTCAAAATGGTGGGAAAATGTCTTAAACAGTTGACCATTTATTTTCTTCACGCGACACGCTTGGTTTCTCTGTCTACTGTCTACTGCTTTCTGTCGTCTGTCTCTTCATCCACACTTAAGAAAGGCTCTCTGTTTTTTGATTGGTCGAAATTCTTTTATTTATTTTTTCGGCGTTCATTTCTTTCTTTTTTTATAGCGGAAGTTATTCGTGGAACCTTTTTGTATTTTGGTAGATTTCTAGTCACAATAACTAGACAGTGGACCAGAGAACTTCCGTTGCGACGCAATTGCTCAGTATTTTCTTCTTCTTTCTTTTTTATGTGAGAGGTTCCTTCTCATTAGGTGAGAGAGAAGTACAGAGAGGAAAGGGTAGAGAGAGACAGAGATATAGAATTTTAAGGAAATCAAATGCTTTCTTTTAATTTTAATTTTTTTAAATATTTTCTTTTTAATATTTTATTTTGACATTTGAGCTCACCACAAAGTCTCGAGAGAAGACAGATCCTTGTCTTACACACCTTTCTGCTTTGGTATATTTACTGAATTCATTTTCTATCCATGTGCTGGCGGCTTGCTAACTATATAGGTTCTGGATTATTCTAATATTCTTCCCAAATATGTCACGGTTAGCTCGCATTTCCAACGGGGGAAGTCTCATCATATGCGAGCTTGAAATCAAGAAATAGACAAATGAAGTTCTTGTAGTTTCCTTTCTAAATCTAGTGCCAACACTGGGTCATCATTGCCGCCGATAATTAATACTGGTAGGACTTCTAATTGTAGTTTTGGAATTCATTTTTTACTTTCCTCAAGTTGAGTTGCTAGTCAGAATCGAAAAATATTGTTTTTACAAAGAGGGTTCACTTGCATAATATCGACCAGTGTAAAATCGATCTCTAAAATTGTTAAACTGTTCTTTGTCTCTTAGCTGTCCTTTCCTATACCTCTTCTGCCATCTATGTGCACGAATTCGATTATTCGATGATTTACCACTACCTCTATTTTCTTTAATACTTTATAGACATTATACCAATGTTTCTCAACAACTGTGTCCCCGGAACAATAGAGTTCCGGAAGTGGTCACTGGGTCTTCCGCGAGAAACAGGCTAATCATTGTTTTATTAATTTTGTTTAATCTTATTTTCGTAATTTCACTATACACGTACGGCATATTGTTTTAAAAATAGTTGGTTGTTGTAATAAAGTCTTCAACATCTTTTATTATTTAAAAATATAATAATCATGGGGAATTATTTAGCGATGAGTATAAGGCGTCAGTGTGAAACCGTCTTCACTGGTCAGTGGACAGGACCTGTGGGTGGTGGATTCGTGTATCATTGAGTGACTCACTCGAGTACAGACCGTATACACAGTGCCCATATATTATATCTAGCACGTGAAGTACGATAAAAATATAGAAAAGACAGATTGTCGAGAAAATCTCCCCGCTCCCCACCACCACAAAAAAAAAAAATCCGTGACGGTGCAGGCCGTGGAAATAAGTAAAGGTATTTACCTTAAGTTGTGAAAAAAAAATCTACTTTCGCGACGTAGCTTCATCGTTAGATAACTTGCGTAATATAACACCACTTTAAACATCAGCATTGTCTTATATTCTGTAGTGACGTGGATGCACTGAAAAATCTACTCATTTTACTCATCTACTCAATGTTTTTCAACCGGTGTTCCCCGGAACCCTAGGCTTCAGTATTGCTGTTAAACCCACTTTAAACCGGAATCAAGACAAGAGGTCAATAGGGGTTCCGCGAGAAACAGTGATAAATCAGCTAATGATTTTTAAATTAATTTTTGCATAATTTTATTTTCATAATTTCACTATACACGTACGGCATATTGATTTAAAATCCTTGGTTATTATAAGAAAGTCTTCAACATTTTTTTATTATTTAAAATTATAATAAGCATAGGGAATTATTTAGCGATGTCAATATGGCGTCAGCGTGAAACCGACTTTCATTGATTGGTAGACAGAAAGTGTACGTGGGGAATTTGTGTATCATTGAGTGACTCACTCGAGGACAGGACGCTTCCACAGTGTCCATATATTGTGTTGACCACGGGAAGTACGATAAAAAATATAAAAGACATGCATATTACTAATGGTATGTAATACGTTTTATGTTGGGGTTTCCCGAGATATGAAAATTATTTCAAGTGTTCAACAAGGATAAAAAGTTTGAGAAAAGCTGCAGCCCTCAATATTTACGTGATGAGCAGAAATAGATTGACATTATTTTTAATCTCCTCCTCAAAAACCCTAATTATTTCATATTCAACCCGAAAAAAAATCTCATCAAATATTTCAGACCAAAAAGATAAATCAATATCTCTATTCACTATTTTATATCACATCTACAATTTAACATAATCTGAACCTACTTCTAAAACAATCTCCTTTATTTACCTTATCCCCTCACCCCCACACCAGGACGTAGGCGATCAGATGTCAGTTTATCTAGAAAGAAACAATGCAGTTATTAATAAGAAGAGCTGAAATTAATGCATACAAGATTTTACTGCATTAGGATTATTCCTTTATAGACATCCGATGAACATTTTAGAGCATTGAAAATGGGTTCTCGTAAAATGGAATCAAAAACAAATATTTTTCAGTATTAGATTTATTTCTCACCATAATCTTAATCAGAGTCAAGGTACTTCTGTAAGACTGAGTACCAGACAATTATTCATGGCTCTCCACAATTTCTTATTCTTTGTAGCTCTTAATAAATTTTCTCTTTTTGTTATTTCTCTTAAATGTTGTTCCGCCAACCCAATACTCAAGCTCATCTAGAATAGATCTAAATAGATAGATAAATAGATAGATAGATAATAATATATATATATATATATATATATATATATATATATATATATATAGAGAGAGAGAGAGAGAGAGATACGCCGAGAAAGAAAAGAAACAAAGAATCAAAGTAGAGAAAATAAGGGCGAAAGAAGAAAATCAATAAAGAATTTTATTTTGAAGCGCACAATAGAAGAGGAAAAAGGCAAAATAATCTTGGAAGAGGAATAATAATAATAATAATAATAATAAAATATGTCATATGGGAACATCAACAATCCCTGTCGTAGTTGGAGCCCTAGGACTGGTTGGAAAAGATTGCAGTAGACTAATTGAAGGGATTCCTGGAAGTTCATGCCTCAAGGAGACACAAAAATTGTTCTGACAAGTACAGCCCACACTTTACGAAGGGCTTTATCTATGTAATTTTTTTTTTTTTTTGGTCAGTGGAAAGTGTCATGATGCCATTTCTAACCTTAGGTCCCTGGGCGGGACCCGGAAAGAAATGTGTAAACGCCAGAAATCAAAGAAAATAAAAACAATAATAATAATAATAATAATAATAATAATAAGAAGAAGAAGAAGAAGAAGAAGAAGGAGGAGGAGGAGGAGGAGAAGAAGAAGAAACAGAAACCTCAACAGAATTGTAGAAAAAACAAGAAATGAATTTTTAAAAATTGAAACAAAATGAAACATAAATATTTCCGGCTACAAATTCTGAGTTTTCTTAATGCCCTCAATATTTACGTGATGAGCAGAAATAGAATGAAATTATTTTTAATCTCCTCCTTAAATACCCTAATAATTTCATATTCAACCCGAAACAGGAAGCTCATCAAGTATTTCAGAAGACAAGAATAAATCTATATATTATTCTACACACCAATTAATATCACAGCTACAATTGAAAAGAATTTGTCTAAGCTTAACATTACAACTACTTCCAAAACCATAAGAGATGTAATTAATGCAAATCAAAATAATATTGCGCTAAAATTTGAAGAAGGAATTTTACTCTGTAATGATTGCCACAAGAAAAGCGTAGGAGAAACCTCGAGGAATTTAAATGAAGTTTATATGCGAACAAAAGAAATATTTTACAAAATAAAATACTATGCATTAGTCGGCAAAAATGCTTAACTGTATCATAATGAGTTTGACTATAATTTCGATTGTAAAAAATGCTGCTTAAAAGAAATCACCGAAGTTAAGCAACATTGAGTTTGGTCAGTACCTAGATGAGTAACCGACTGGAAATACCAGGTGCTGTAAACTTGGACGTACGGTTAGTGTAAAGGATAATGGCGTGAAATTGAAAATCGGAGAACCGAGTCCCGGTTCCAATCAGGTTTGTTATATTCACTTAAGCGCAAATACCCTTGGTAAACTTATGAATCCATCTCTTTTCCCTCGAACTATGGGTTAATTAATAAGTAAATCAGTAAATGATTATTATCTAAATAAAAAAATCTTACAAACTAAAAATATTTTCTGGCTTTAAATAACCTGCAAAATAAAGCGTAAAACATTGCTATGACTTCTTGGGGAAGATAGTGGAGTAATTTCCAGTTGCCTTCTTCACAACTTTGAATTCATGGTTTTCCTTTTCCTAGAAGGCTAGAAAGTCTACTATAGTATATAATCTATAACTAGGGTTTGGGTTCAGTTTGTTTTACGGCAAAACAACCTCAATGGGTAATAACTCATTGAGGTTGTTTTGCCATACAAGATTTTTAGAATAGATTCGTTTCTTAGTTCGTTTTTCAACTTGTTATATAAGAACAATGTCGTTGCCGACATTGTTGTTTGAAACTAGATCGCCAGTGAGTTACACGGGTGATTCCATTATTAAGTAGATCACGTGATCATAAAGGAAGTGAATAAGTAGGAAGTCGCTTGATGACTATACAATCACTGTTCACTCTTTTTGTCTATCCATTATTGCTATATGTTTACTCTCTCTAATACTATACGGATTATGATTCTCTTCTGATCAGTATACTATTTGGCAATTACTACTTGAACAAGTATTACTATTGGGGATAATATTGAAAGGCGTTACTACTAGTACTGTCGTCTACGAAGTCTCGAATATAACGAGCTTATTTGGGAGTGATAACGAGATTTCGCTTGATGTAGCAAAAGTGACAAGCGAGGCTGTCTAATATCACAAAACTACTCCTTATGGGCCATTTAATGTCGAAATTTAATTTTCTTTGGAGTATTATTAATTACTTATATATATTATATATATATATATATATATATATATATATATATATATGTATATTATTCGGACTATTGTCCTCATCTTTGTCGCCATATTTATCACAACGTTTCGACCGTTGTACGCTCCGGCCTTCTTCAGGTGGTTGGAATGTCGAACTGAACCCTTTATTTCGCTCACTGGGTAGACTGTTCTAGTTCCACGTGCCATGTTTGATGGATGTCAGTTATAAGTTACCTTCCTGTTAATTCCCCTTTAACCGGGTATTGAACCACACTCTTTGGGTCCTGTCACTGGATCTAACCAACGTTTTTATCCACTGTGCCTTGAGGACACGTGGCACAGTTGCGATAATATGGCGACAAAGATGATGACGATAGTCCGAGTAATGTAAATAATGTACATAATACCTCATGTCAGAAATACATATATATATATATATATATATATATATATATTTATATATATATATATATATATATATATATAATTAATATATATATATATATATATATATATATATATATAAATATATTACTAGTACTTTACTATAAAAATCCATTTTTATATTTCCATAGTGTTTTGACCTCAGTTTGGGGGTTCACTATTCGCCCATAGCTGGGACCCTAACATGTGCTACCACCCCGTATCAGGGTGGACCTGGGAACAACAGCAATTAAGAAGTTGTTCCACGCTTCACAAAATCTCCCGATCAGAGGCCTTGATACCGGATGTAGTTTATCGTCATACCCAGGACGAATAGCTAGGCGTGAGAAGAGGTGGATTCACGCCTACGCCAAATGCATGTTGGAAATGAATTCAACAAACTAGGCTGTAGACTGAACCCGACTTGCCGACTGTACTTTCTGTTACGCCACCCGCACATCATTATAAATGAAGAACAAGTAATGAAGTTGATAAATTTTAGAGAGAAAAAATTTCTCTGTTTACGTGAGACTTTTAATTAAAAGTTCGAGATGTTCCGTAAAAAAGATTCTGGCAAAGTTATAAGCTAATAAACTGTTTGGGAATTTTTTAGAGGTTCCCAATTTTATTTTTAGCTGAAGAAAACGATCGCAAATTACAAGACAGACATAATGTGTTAATGGTAATTGTAGTATTAACCGTTTCCCTATAAGGAAACATTTGGCATCTATTGACCGAGCTGTTTTTGGTTGGAATTTATAAAATCTTTCTCCGAAACAATTTCTCAGGAAAATTGTTTTATCAAATTCAGTAGCTTTTATCTCTCCTTCCAAACCTTTTACCTTTTACTAAGACGTACAGGCTTCATTCAATGGAAACCATTTCTAATAATTTGTACAATCATTAGCAATGGTAATGGTAGTATTAACCGTTGGAATACACTTTATCTGCTTTCTTCTCCCCTTTTCCTTTTTCTTTGTGGATGAGTTGAATATTTTTACAGGCCAAAATACCTCCCCAAAATCTTGCAATTGAGCAGTTTATGACTGATCAGGTAACAGCAGTTCTACATGCATATAAGGACAACACCTTTTTGGGCAGATGGCCACAATTTTATAACTTATGGAATAAATAGAACAAAATATTTGCACTTTGGTCATAGTAATGATGGTAATGGTAATAATAGCCGTTTCCTTATAAAGAAACATTTGGCATTAATCGACCAAGCAGGCAATACTACTTTTGGTTAAAACTTATAAAATCTTTTTATTAATACGGTTTCTCATGAAAATAAGTTTCTCAAGTACAGTAGCTTTTATCGCTCTTTCCAGTATTGATGGGGTCTTCCTTCTTAACCTTTTGTTTGATGAAGACTGGAAAGTCTTCATCAGGATTATGTCATCATTCTCTCTTTGATGTTATATGTGCTATCCATTTTAGTTGTTGCAGCTGCCGAAAGTCCCCAAGTGATATTGTTTTATTACTTGATACAGTCCTTTGTGATTCTCTAGGGCTAATCCACGAGGATCGATGAATGTGTCCCAATGGGTTATACTTTTTCCCACACTTGCAACTATATCTTAATACACAATTCGAAAAGCTGCAAAAGAGAAAAGAAACTGTGAAGATAAATGCACGCCTTTATATAGGCTTAAGGAGCGCTTCCTAGTGATGTTTTTTTAGCAAAGAGGAATAACCCAAAGGATTATGTAGCGGCAGTGCATGAGGTTCGAAGAAGGATGGTCCTTGCTAATACCTACACACTTCATTCACTGGAAGCCATTTTTGATCATTCATAAAATCATTAGCAATAGTAATGGTAGTATTACCTTTTTCCTTATAAGGAAACATTCAGCAATAATTGACCGATCAGCCAGTATTGCTTTTGGAATCTTTTTCTTAAACAAATTCTCAGGAAAATAGTTTCATCAAGTTCAGAAGCTGTTATCACTTTTTTCCAGTTTTGAAGGGGGTCGGTTCCAGCGTAATCTTTATTCATGTTAAATGTCAACATCATGATTATGCCATTATGTTCTTTTCCAGTAACATGTGCTATACACTTTAGCTGTTGCTGCTGTTGGTAGTCTTAAAGTTATGTGTTTTTTTTTTTTATTATAATATTCTTTATTATGAAATAGTTTAATATTAGCTTTTAAGAAAGGATGAATCCTACGTGGTCGGGGATCAGACACAAAAATATGGAATCAGGAATCTTTAAAACATAACACCTGATTTTAGTTTCTGTTCTCTCTTTTTACGTCTCCAATTTCTCCCCCCCTCTCTCTCTCTCTGCGTCTCTTTCTCTCTGTCTGTCTCTCTCTCTGTCTCTCTCTCTGTCTGTCTTTGACTGTCTCTTACTTTCTCAAGTACCATACTCTCCAGCTATGGAGCCTGGAGGCACAACCCCAACATGCTAGGCGTTCAGTATTTACATTAGTCGGACTATTGTCCTCATCTTCATCGCCATATTTGTCACAACGTTTGTTGTTGTACGCCCGGCCTTCTTCAGGTGGTTGGAATTTCGAACTGAACCCTTTATTTCGATCACTGGGGTAGACTGTTCTAATTCCACGTGCCATGTTTGAAAGTGATCGAAATAAAGGGTTCAGTTCGAAATTCCAACCACCTGAAGAAGGCCGGAGCGTACAACGGCCGAAACGTTGTGACAAATATGGCGACAAAGATGAGGACAATAGTCCGACTAATGTAAATGCTGTACATAATACCTCATCTCAGAAATATAGACAAACTATGCTAGGCGTTGTTGATACGCTGTCTACAGCCAATAGGTTTGTCTGCATTCTCCCAGTTTAGCGATTAGCTACTTCAATAATTAAATGTATAAGCTTTGAATATTTTGTATCACATGAAATAATGGCGATTAATAGAATACATGCGCAAAATAACTGCCCAATTGATTTGCAATGTAAGATAGCATTTATTAAAACAAAATTAACAAAATGAAACTTTTAAAAAAGAGTTTCAAAACATTGCATACCCAACGAAATGTTTATGAATATGTTAGAGTGTGACCTTCTGTATTGGTGTGTTTTAGTGTGAAGCGTTCACAGCCCTTCTAGCTTCAGCGTGGAAAGTTCATAGCACGCAGTTCGAAAGCGGAAAACCCGGAGGAGAAAGAGTTACTTTAGGTTTCATGTGTTTTTATATTCGAGAACTGCTGATGATACAAGGTTTATTTAGGCTTGCTACTGCTACAATGTTTAAGTGCATTACGCTATTATGAAAGATCTTAATATCAGGATTTTAAACAGAATGCATAATTTGGTGTGGTGGGAAAACCCGCCAAAATTAGACGGAGACAGATATCTACGTTTGGGCAGATCGATTTTGGTACCGTGGCGTTGGACTCAATTTGAAAGTTGGTGTTTGACAAGATAAATAATAACGCAAAATATTTACTTTCCGAATCAATCCCGTTTTTTTGAGAAAACAAGTTTAAGAATTAAGTTTACGTTCAAAATTGGAGCCTTGAATTTTCATTCCGATGATCAGTAAAAGCTTTATAAAATTTATAATTGAATTATATACAGTTAGTTGGTTTGAAATTAAAAGGGATAATAAATTCCATGGCCAACTGTATATCTTCTACCTGATCCAAAGAATAAAGCGACAGTCCATCAAAATAGATAATGTTGAATGAAAAAATTTACAGCGCTATGCCTTCGTCTTGCTTCCAGAAAATATTCTTTTCTCAATGTTGAAGTCGGAAGAATTGGAGGTAAAGAACGAGACTATAAAAAATTGTTCATTAGATAGGTAAACATTTATTCATACTGTTAGGTTAGGACCAAGGAAGAACAACACGAACACAAGAGTAGAAATAACGAAGGTATATTACACGAAATAATAATACAAGATGTGGAAGGTGTTAGTATGACTGTCAGTCTCGTTTGGAGTGAACTACTATCCGCTCGACTCGATTAGGTATCGAGCCAACCCCCTCCAGGAGGGTTGCATGTGGCACAAGGCCGAGTTTAACGTGGGTTTCCGGAGCCCGTAGGCTCGGATAAAAAATGCCCATAGAACCCGTATAAACGGGATCGGGTTGGTCAACCTCCCCGAACGAGACTCTGCCCTTCGGCGGAGCCTCGTCAGGGTTCCTCTCTGAGAGTCCGACCGTCAAGCCGAGATTCTCGGCTTGATTCGGTATCTAGCCACCTCCCCACGAGGGTTGCATGTGGCACAAGGCCGAGTTTATCGTGGGTTTCCCGAGCCCGTAGGCTCGGCCAAAAAATGCCCGTAAAACCCGTCTAAACGGGATCGGGTTGGTCAACCTCCCCAAACGAGACTCTGCCATTCGACGGAGCAGCGTCCGGGTTCCTCTCTGCTCAGAGGCAGAGAGTTCGACCGTCAAGTCGAGAAGCTCGGCTTGATTCGGTATCTAGCCACCTCGCCACGAGGGTTGCATGTGGCACAAGGCCGAGTTTTACGTGGGTTTCCCGAGCCCGTAGGCTCGGCCAAAAAATACCCGTAGAACCCGTATAAACGGGATCGGGTTGGTCAACCTCCCCAAACGAGACTCTGCCCTTCGGCGGAGCCTTGTCCGGGTTCCTCTCTGCTCAGAGGCAGAAAGTTCGACCGTCAAGTCGAGAAGTTCGGCTTGATTCGTCCCTCTCTCTTGAGAGGCGTAGTATACATAGTGTTAGGAAGAATTCATTCTGTAGTTATAGGTAAGGACCCATGACACATATTAGTTATATCAATTTACAAGATTAATTTCAAAATTTCGTTCAAATTGCATTAAAAAAAATACCCAATTACGGGTAAATTTTCTATTTTTTTTTTGTTTCCGAAGTAACGAGCCATCAAAGAAGTGATTTAATATATTCAATTCATAAACTCTGAATTATGATGTAATACGCTATACAGTAATATGTAAAAATATGTAAATATATAATATACTTATATATAATATAATGTAAATATATAATATATTTATATATATATATATATATATATATATATAATATATATAATATACATATATAATATATATATAATATATATATATATATATATATATTATTTTATGTAAATAACAGTTATATTTAAAAAATATGCTATAGAGTTATATATTATACAGTGTAGAAGTTTTAGCGCGATTTTCAATAGACAATTCAAATTTAAAACATTTTGTTTTATTATTTGTTCCCAGCAGTATTATAGTGTTACATAGTCTTTTATTCTTTTCATTTTTATTAATTCTGACCGAACAAATGGTGTATTCATTCATTAGCCTTTGTTGTAAATCTTTTACAATTTTTACAGTTTCCACTTACCGAAAACAATAAAAAAAATTGCATATTTTGCTTGAGGTGATTCATAACTAGAATTCTCATTCATTATATCTAAGATTAACCCTTGTCTTGAAGAAGTTACAATTGCAGCGTTCAGGGAAGCACCCACGCAGGAGTATATTCAACAAAGTGGCAGTTTCGGTGAAAAAGCTATCAGAGTGGATTTTTTTCTTGCATTGAGAACACAGGGGAAATGAGTGTGTTCTTTTTTTAATAAAATATGTTAGACTTTATCTACTACAGGTTTCAAGAGCCACTCAAAGTAGAAGGTTACTATTACAATGCTAATAATGAATGAAGTGTGTGATATGAATGAAAGAGGGGGAAGTAGAAAGCGAAGATTATGAGGATAGTGAGGATAGATAATGATTGACACTTGAAGCATCCACGGGGAAGTCTGTTCCAGCGAATAATAATTCTTGGGGAGAGATTTTTGAGTTAAACTTTTCTCTTATATTTGGAAAAACGGGGGAAATTATGGTGATTCAACTCAGTGGAAGCAGCATGGTGTGTCCTAGCTGTGAAGGTCTGAACTGATCAAACTGTAAAACTCATGCAGTTTGGGAACCAAACTGCATGAATTTAAGCGTGCTACTAGGTTGGTACCTCGGTTCCACCTTTTCACTGTCGAAACAGTTAAATGTAACCGACTCTTCTACTCTACTTCCGCCCGCACTTCCCACCAGTGGAACTCTCTTCCTCTTACTTGCTTCCCAGATAGGTATAATCTTCAAATATTCAAATGTAATGTCAATCGACATCTTCTAATGCCTTGATCCTGATCCCCATCCTTCTCTATATCCTTTCCTCAAGCACCCCTCTTTACTCTTGCTCTCACTTTCTGTAACCCTTTGCGTGCTAGTGGCACTCCTGCCCTGCTTGGGGTGATATGCTTAAAAAAAAGAATAAGGCTATTATATGTCTAATATAAATACATTGCTATTTTTAAGGCACTTGTGACATTCTCAGCTCGTATAATATAATCTGTTACAGATACATTTTCTCGTCTCTTTAACGCGGTTAGTTCAGTATATAAAGCAATAATTTTAGGCTTACCTTTTGACAAGTAGTGTTCACGCAATATCTGTAGCGCTTGGCGTCCATTGTCTTTGGCTTCCCGCATTATTAAAGACAAACTTCTATCATCTAAGCATTGTATTAATTCAGTGAACACGATTGCATTTTTTTTCATAAAATCATCATCCCCCTTCTGGTCCTCTTCGCAAAGGATGATGTCATGGAGTTTTTGTATTCTAAGGTAGCCTAAGAATTTCATTTCCCACAATTCATATCTCGATTCATTCCCGTCAAAATATAGTCGTAGTCTGCGCTCATAACCAATGTTGTTCATGATGACGGTCGTCTTTGAGTATAGAATCCAGAGGTTAGCAGTGAATATTTCGAAGACAGTAGGGAAGCGTTGTTCAGGTTAGCAGTGGATATCCCGGTAAAAGTAGCAGAGCGTAGTTCTTCCTTCTGTTTCTCTTCGCCTGACAAACTGGCACTGGACATTCGGATAGAGTAAACAAAATGGCCGCCTTTATACACGACGGATTGAATATTCTACGTCTTCTGATTGGTTAACCTTCTATTGGTGGACTATAAAGTGAGTCAAGTCATTTGGGCTAGCTCACTAGTACCATATGCAACAAACTGCAACAAGCATTACTGCTAGAATAGGGTTATTATCAGAATAATGTAAAAAGCAAGGCTAATGTTCTTATTTCTGAAATTGATAAATGAAAATTATGAATAAAAGATTTGTTAGTCGTCATTAAAAATGCAAACGTTACAAATATAAGACGGTGGAGTAATGGAGACCGGCTCAGGTTGAGGAATCGGAGAGCCGAGTTCGAATTCCAGTTGAATCCATTGCATTCACTTACGTGCTAATACCCTTGGGAAAGGTATAAATCCTCTTCTTCTTCCATCTATGTGTAAATAGCAGGACAGACTGGATTCTATCACCTTGGATGGCAACTGGTCTACCGCAGAAAGAAATGGAACCTGCTTCGCGAAAAATTCTGCTTCGTCAGACACGTATCGAAAGATACATGATCGCCTAAGTGCATAACTGATGTATATAACATAAATGCATTGTAACGGTTTTTACCGCAGAATAACATTGAAAACTGGGGGAAAATTAGATGATAAAAATAGTCAAGAATTAAGACAAACATATTTTTTATATCTAAATACCACGTGCTTCAAGTTTGGAGATGCGGGTAGTGTAACGTATAACGACTCAGAAATAGAAAATCGAAGAGTCGAGATTCAATTTCAATCGACTGCACAATGATTCATGGGAAAGGGGTATGAATCCTTCTCCCATCTATGAAACAATTATTGGTTTTCTTTTTAATTTAATTGTTTTTTTTTTTGTTTATCAATCTTTTGCATGTTTTTTAAAGTCAAAAAATATTCAGAGATTATAAAAAAGGAGAATAATTATTTACTGATACAAGTTCTATTAATTAACCCATAGCTGGGAGGGGAGAGGAGGATTTATGCCTTAATATGACTATAAATATAAATATATATATAAATATTATATATTAATTGACAATACATATATAAATGCAATCATGTTTCTGCACCCAGGTAACAAACTCGTATCAATACAATATATATATATATATATATATATATATATATATATATATATATATATATATAATAAATTTCTTATCCGTTAATAATAACACATTTCTAAAAAAAAAAAAAAACATACTTCGGTTCGCATTTAATTTTTCGTATCCCGATACTACCGGGATTTACTAAAAACTAAGGATAGCTGTATGTACAGCCGAAAGTACTAGCAGAATAAAAAAAAGACGTTATACAACTTGAAGTTATTAAAAACAAGGATCATAACATTCATCGAAAGGTTCGTGGGTTAATGTAATTTTAATAAATTTGTTTGCGAAGATGTTTTTTGCCAGTTATATCATTAACTTTACTAATCTACTTTTTGTATGAATGATTCATGTAGTATATATATATATATATATATATATATATATATATATATATATATATATATATATATATATATATATATATATATGGAATTAAATAAATATAAAATTTGTCACTTAGCTTATTGATGTTACCTTCAGCATTCCAACTTCAGAGTTTCGTAGACGGACCTTCTAGAAATCACTCCGTGCAATCGTCAGTTGGTATCAGCAATTGACGCTATATATTTCTCGTTTGCACTTTTCCTTGACGCAATGTTAATTTTTATCATGGTGTGTGTGTGTGTGTGTGTGTGTGTGTGTGTGTGTGTGTGTGTGTGTGTGTGTGTGCGCGCGCATACATTCGTGTGTATGTGCATGCGCTCGTCTACGTATATAGGTGTGTATGTATAGATTGTCGTGGTTATATCTTCATCCCGCGGGCTCCTCGGCGTGGTGTAATGGTTAGCAAGCTTGTCTCGCTAGATCAGTTACAACTGAGAAGGGAGTTCAATCCTCACTAGATGCCCCCTACTTTCGGCCTTGTGCCACATTGCCACTACAGTTGGAAAAATAACTATATCTTCGTTTCGAGGGCACCTCGGCGTGGTATAATGGTTAGCAAGCTTGTCTCGCTAGAACATTATACGACTCAGTAGTGAGTTCGATCCTCATTGGGTGCCCCATGCTTTCGGCCTTGAGCCGCATTTAAGCTACGCTTGGAAAATCGCTATATCTTCAATTCGACGTTCGTCCTTTACTTTATACTCACTCCTTATTGTTTTTTTTTTACTTTTTCCTTTCAGATCCGTAATCGGCATACCTTTTCTACGCTTTAGCATTCAGTTTCCTTCTTCTAGACTGGTTACCAACCAAGGCCACGAATCTCAGTCTGCCCAGCCATTTAACCCATAGCAGATGGTTGAGAGACGAAATGTATTCATTATTTTCCCAGGCACATTTCGAAATGAACACAACAGTCTCCAACGGAATTTGAACTTTGGTCTGATTTCTGCACCCATAACCGTTGCATCCATTTCTACGACATACGGCTTTGAAAAATTTGCATCCAAATTGTTGGCTCTTATCTACGCTTGAACACCAACCATTGGCGTCGTTTGCATAATATTAGGTTGGTGCAAAAATAATGACGTAATAATGTCGTTTTTTGACGTTAAAAAATACGTCAAAAACGACATTATTACGTCATTATTTTTGCACCAACCTGATATATCATGATTGGGATTTCACTGACATTATAATATTTCTTGAATTAAAAATGTACCTAATAATCACCAAGAAAGAAAAAATCGGAATAAAATATATTTTAAGTCTAAATAGTCCCCTTAATCCATCGGACATGATTTGCAAAGAACTAAAAAAAAAAAAAAAAAAGTAAAATAAAATAAAAAATAACCTTAACGAAACGCATGGGATGAAAACAAAGAAATTTATATAAATCTTTCTGTTAGCCACCTGTCCGTTGCGTCAACAAATTTTCTGTTATAAAACTGCTTATTTTTCTCTTGAGAGCCGTTCTCGGGAAACACTTCAATGCCAACCACATGTTCAACTTGACTGTTTATATACGCTTCCGGTTTGTCGAAGGCTTCTTGCAAACCAATTCAAGAAAAATGAAATAATATAAAACAATTTAAAAGATGTTGTTCGTGCCCTTGTCAATTCGCTTTCTTGATCGATGTATTTTCACGGACATTTGCAAGTTTGATACGCATGACTAAAAATGCATTTAAAAGTTCCGCCATTTTTTTTTTTAAACTTAGTAGGAGAAAACTGGAAAATATTTTGATATAAAAATTATCGATCCATTGATTTGTTTTTTACGGCTTATCAACATTTTGCAGGTTTTTTAAAACAAGAAAATATTTTAGACTGTAAGAGTTTAGTGAAGATCATAACGATTTAATAATACAAGTCCTACTGAATCAACCAATATCTTTCAGACTAGTGGATTCATGACTTTCCCAATGGTATTTGCCCGTAAGAGAATATAACGAACAAGACTGGAATTAGACCTCAGTTCTCTGAATTTCGAGCCTTTATCATTACACCAACCGTACATCCAGCCTTACAACAACTAGCATTTCTAAACGTCTCCCCGTCTACGTTGCTTAATTACGGTGATCGTACAGGAACAGATGTTTCAACATGATGTCATTATTGTGGTCCAGTATATGGAACTAGAGAGTTCCACAGGCCAGAAGTGTGATACAAGAAGTTGTTAGAATATAACTTCCGGCCACATCTAGCCATTTTGGGTTCATCAGAACAATAGCCACGAAATAAAATAAAACTGCAACTATTTTAGCTATGAAATCATTTAGACAAAGCTTTCACTGGCGTCATATTCAGAAAAGCGGTACTTTAAATTAGTGAAAGGAAGAACACCTTAGTAGGTAGTCTATAAAATTGGAGAATTATGAGACTAGTTGTATGCGCATGTCTTCCCGGGGTGGGAGTGAGTGTCTGCAAAGCCGGCGTGTTCGCCAACAACCTTGTTTGATGCAGCCTGTAGTGACGATAGAATAATTGAATGTGAGATTTATGTCCCGTTTATATTTTATGGTAGAGTTTTGAATATAGACCAGTGACTTAAGCTGAGACTGGTAGTCAGTAGAAAAGGGGGAGAAAAAAAAGTTATTTTTTTTATGTGTTTAAGGCGTAAGGGAGAGTCGGGGAAGTGAGTATATTGGGGGCGCGAGATACGAGGCGTGTTGTTTAGTGTGATGGTATTTTTGTTGGTTTCTTTTATAAAGTCTGGTTCGGATGAGTGGTCTACCTCAAGCACTTAATTGGCTGGCTTTTCTGGACATAGTTTTACTTTCTTAAAGTCAGCTGCTAGGAGACACACACGCAAAAACTATATATATATATATATATATATATATATATATATATATATATATATATATATATATGTATGTATGTATGTATGTATGTATGTATATATAATTTGCATACATATATGTTTAAAACTTCAAGTGTATAAATAAATGCACAGTAAACATAAATATATGTGTATTAAAGATAAAATACATATGTAGCTACTACCAAGAAAAACGATTCCTAAGGTTTAAAATGAATTTTTAGAAATGAAAAATCATACTTGAAGCTTTTATTTTAATTTTAATTTCAAGCTGAAAGATTCCATTTAATGTTTCCACATATATATATATATATATATATATATATATATATATATATATATATGTGTGTGTGTGTGTGTGTGTGTGTTTGCAGACAGTACTGTTTTGCTGTATTACAGCTCTTCAGTGCGACTAGACAACCGAATGCCTCAAGCCAGAATATATATATATATATATATATATATATATATATATATATATATATATATATATATATATATATGTATGTATGTATCATCATTCTTGGTAGATTTTATATTGTTACAGTGTGTGATAATCAGGGACAAACAAAGGTGATGGAGAAAAAAAAAATAAATCAAAAGAATACAGATGATTTCGGCTAGATTGAGAAAAAAATAATCTTTCAAAAAATTTTGAAACTACGTGCGTCTCTCATTTCGTGTGCATGTGTAGACGTGTTAATGTCATCAAATCCTAGTCCGATGGCATCATAACGGATGAATCGAGTCACAAAAAACTTTCCAGTTTGTCATATTTTTCTAAAATATATATATATATATATATATATATATATATGAAGAAAAATATATACGGAAAAAACAAACAAAAATCCTTATATACAATTATGCTGTTTTAATGTTAATATGTTAACGTCGGACGTTTCGGTCTAATAAACCATCTTCAGGACATATTCATATATACTGTCGGATCTATATCCATATATTTATATTATATATATATATATATATATATATGTGTGTGTGTGTGTGTGTTCGCGTGCGTGTATATATATATATATATATATATATATATATATATATACAGTGTAATCCGGATATAAGAGACCCGGATATAAAGAGATTTTCTCTGGTCCCAAATAAGAGCCTGTGTTAATGCATGTAAAATAGACCAAGTCGGATATAAGAAACCCAGATATAAGAGACTTCTTCTCCGGTCGACAACTCTCTTATATCCGGGGTTACACTATACATATATATGAATTATCATTATATTATATATATATATATATATATATATATATATATATATATATATATATATATATATATCTTCATTGTCATATTTTTCTAAATATATATATATCAATTATTATTATATATTCATATATGTGCATATATATATATATATATATATATATATATATATATATATATATATATATATATATATATATGAATATAAAGACATAATGGAAAACTTTTTTCTTGGCTGACGCATTTCGTCTTCTGATGGAAGTTTGGCAAAGGCAGATGTAAGGATTTTATTTTGCATTAAGTATTTATAAAGAGAATTAAAAATATATTTAGGTTAAAAATTTTCATATATATAAAATACAAAATAAAAATAAACAATGTAAAAAAAAGCAAAAAAACGATTAAATCAAAACCTATTATTTCAAAGAAATAAATACATGAATTAATTTATAAAATTAAAAGAAAATTATAAATCATAATTACAGTAAAATAAAAAGGGAATATATACATATATATATGCACTTTTCATTGAAAACGACACACAAGGTGCTTTTATTTAGTTTTTTATATAATTTCTCATGCGATCTAATAATTTTTTTCTTTTTGGATGATAAATTATATAAAAACTGTCCGAATGTTCTTTTTATCCGAGCGCTTTCGGCTATACATTTAGCCATTTTCAAGGATTAAACATTTTAACTGTTAAAATAAGAATTAGTTTGTTGTATGTATGTTTTATAAAATGTTTTCATTTTTTTTTTGTTTCAAAACACGGTCAAGATATTACGTCTATGTTCGAAGTTAATATTAAGTGTTGGTTAAAAACAAACAAACCAACACTTAATATTAACTTCGAACATGGACATAATATCTTTTTTAATATATCAATTTTTAAAAGTCGCCAGATCTTTCGCCTACAAGGTTCGTAAGATGGAAATGTATCCCCATTATGAAAGATGGAAATGTATCCCCATTATGAAAGCATAAAAAGCATTTTAAACGCCCTAACATCATCAGAACACCTGAATTTATCCAGTAAGTTTAGCAGACCATTGGTGACAATCCCAGAAAATCTATGAGGTCACCTGTGAAAGATTTCCATGTGTCAGAAGGAACAATCAGAAATGTTGTCTACGAAGACATCAAATATGTCTTATGTGATGAGAGAAGGTCAGTTTATACCTGTAAAAAAAAAGAAGGAAAAAAAAAAAAGAAAAGAAAATCGCTTAATTAGATCTTAAACAAACATCTAGTAGAAAACGATGTGATTTGGTTTTTCACCGACAAGACCAAGATCAGAAATTTAACAGAAAAAATGACATGGTTATGTGAAGACCCTTCTAAAGTTCCAACAGTTATGACACAAATTTTTCTGTAACTGTCATGGACAGGTCTTCAGCAATGAATCCTCCTCACGTCTTCCCAGAAGGCCTTAGAATTAACTTTGCTACCTATATTGAGGTGCTATAAACAGTTGTTAAGACCTGCATAGACAGTGGATGCAATGGAAGGCCTTACGTGTTTCAGCAAGTCCCTGCACCATTAAACAAGGCTCAAATAACGCAGGAATGGATCATCATCCATCATCCTGCGGCCTCAGCCGAGATTGAACTCACTACACCTCTCCAGTATTCCTTATCTGTCATAGCTCCTAAAAGATCTTCCTTAGGGATCAATGTGTCTCGTTTTATCCTATCTGGAAAGGTTAACTTGCGTGATCGATTGTCAGATGATGGGTGCCTCCA
>CAHIKZ030001114.1:1607500-1652500 GCA_903632075.3 Acanthosepion pharaonis
CTTTCTTTCTTTCTTTCTTTCTCACACTCACGTCTTCCTTCCCATATTATCTTCCTCATTGATTGTCTCTCATTTCAATTTTCCCATTCTCTTACTCTCATTTTCTCTTTCTTTATCTCCCATCGCTCATTTTTTCTCCTCTTCATGCACTCCCTCTCTCCCTCATTCCCGTTTTCGCATTCTCTTCCCTCTGCTTTTTTCTTCTCTCACTTCCTTCCTTCTTTCTCTTCTCTCTCACCTCATTTTCTTCACATTCATACACACCCTCTCTCTCTAATTTTATTTAATACTTCCTCGCTCTTTCTCTTTTTCATTTTCTTCTCTTTATCTTCGCTTTCTAACGACCCCCCCTCCGTCATACTCTCTCTATAACTCCTATTCGCTCTATTGCTTTTTCTTTCTTGTCATTTTCATTTTCTTTCTTTCTGTTTCTCTCTTTCTTTCTGATTTTCTTTTCTCCGTCTCCTTTTATCTTTTCGGTTTTTTTTTTCTCTTTTTTTGGGGGGTGGGGATTTTTGTTTTTAACCGTTTTATTTTGTTTAAAATCACTTAATTTAATCAAAGACTTTCGCACGGAAACCTTAAGTACTTCAATAAAACACGTCCAAAAAAAGCAAAAGAAAAAGTAAGACACTGAAAGCAAAAAAAAAAAAAATAAATAAATAAATAAAATAAAAATAAAATAAAATAAAATAATTAATAAATAAAGAAAAGAGACACGATGTCGAAAGTTGTAATAAATTCACAATCACTCTGAGATCAAACGCCTTCCCAGCATGCCTACAGATCTCACCTCCACACTAACATTGCTTCTTCTAAGCTTATTGATTGGCTAATATTGTCCGGGCGTCGGATGTTTATTGTTAAGGAACACGTGACACTAGGCAAATAAGGATTTATGAAAAGCAAGAACGTTAACAAATGTCCACCAACTTATTAATTTTCGTCGTGATTGATTCATCTTATGGTTCCTTTTTATTGCATTCTTCTAAGACGGACACATATAAGCAATTAAAGTATACGTATATATATATATTATATATTTTAGCAAAGTCTAATAAAGTAGTTCAGAATTATTTGAATTCTGGGATTAATAATTTTCATTATTAATTATTGTTATGAATAATCAAGAGTGGTCTCCCCTTGCTTCCTTACTTCCCTCTTTGAGAGAGCTATTTTTATTTAGTGGGACTATAAAAGGACACCATACGCGAACCTTGTATTCTCAGTTGAATAAAGCTTTCCTAAAGCATACATCTGCGTACTCTTGTCATTACAGTTTTATCCCAATTCTAATGATCGCTTTTTAAATCAATAAACATTACCGAAGAGTAAAGGTAAAAGTTGTAGGAAGATAATATTTTAGACCCAGTCCGCCTCTGAAGTGTTCGCTACAGGCGTTGTGATTGGCCAGCAACTAATAATTGATATACTTATTGGGTTTGCCACATATACGAGGGTCACCTTACTCCCTGCTGTTGGTTCAGATATTTCCCAAATCAATTATAAAGTTCCTCAAGAAGTTGGAAGAATGTAAATGATGGTTTTATTTTATGACCCTTTTTTATTGCATACTTCTAAGACGGACACATCAAAGCAATTAAAGTATACGTATATATATATATATATTATATATTCTAGCAAAGTCAATTATTTGAATTCTGAGATTAAGAATTTTCATTATTAATTTGTTATGAATAATCAAGGGTGAACTTGCCTTGTTTTATTACTCACCTCTTTGAGAGAGTTATTTCTGCTTACTGGGACTATAAAAGGACACTATACGCGAACTTAAAACCATATATATATATATATATATATATATATATATATATATATATATATATGCTTCCTCTGTCTTTTCTATAAATATTTTAATGGATTCTGCTCTGCCGAGCTATTTTCACTGGTTGCCAATTGATGTGAACTTTATAAAATGGTGAATAACAAGGATTTCTCTTATATTTGGGTCACATATTTTTAAAATTTAGTGAACGTTATAAATTTATGAATAAAAATTATTTTCATCTTTATTTCTTTATAAATTGGTAAAATGATAAATATTGCACTAAATAAGTTTTAATACAATTTTCTTAGTTTTTAGAATGTGGTAAGTATATAAATATTTTGTTGCCTATTCCCAAGAACAAAAAAAAATATGTATAAATTCACTTTTATCATATATCTAGGTTTTTGCTATGAATAATCAAGTGTGGTCCCCCCTTGTTTTGTTACTCTCCTCTTTGAGAGAGCTATTTCTGTTTACTGGGACTATAAAAGGACACTATACGCGAACCTTGTATTCTCAGTTGAATAAAGATTTCTTAAAGCCTACACCTGAGTACTTTTGTCATTACATAATTCATGGCTAGTCTTTTCTCATCTTATCGTTAATATTTTAGAAGAATGTCTATCGATCATTAAAGTAAGTGGCTTGAAGTAGGAACAAAGAAGTAGCCCACGCTCAAATATTTTAAATCTAAGAAGTACTTTCATTATTAATTTATGGCTAGGCTTTTTCTTTATCTTGTTACTTTTTATCGCTTATTTCCGGGACAAATATCCTTCAAGCGTTAAAGTAAATGTTATAAAGTAGTTTACGTTAAAATATTTGGATTCGAAGATTGTGTATTTTTTTTTATTAAATTTTAGTTAGGGTTTTCTTTTTGCATCAGATTTTTATGCAAAATATTATTATTATTTTTTTTTTTAATCAATTCACGCCAAGCAAAGCGATAAAGCCACTAAGACGCAAGCGGCAAACTGGTAGTAAAAGTGAATGAAAAGACCGGAAACCCAATCCTAAACAGGGATAAATCTTTACTCCTGTTCAAACCCCCCGAGTGGTGTGTGAATCGAGGAAACCTATCTACTTCTGTTAAAAAATAAATAAACTATTAAATAGTAAATAAAGTTTCAGAGTTTAGTCGGAGACGTCAGAAGTAGAAAGGAACCTGAAACCCAATAGGAAAAATAGAATAAAGGATAAAACTCTACTCCTGTTCAAAAGCCCAGGGAAGAGTATGAAACGGATGATAGGCGAATCTATCTACTCCTATTAAAATGTTAATATCATCGGAAAGTTAGATATTTCCCAATTTTTGGCAAAGTCTTTGACGTTCTTAGTAACTATCTGCTAGGATTTATATATATATTGTTGTGTCGGAAACCTACCACCCCTCTGGAAGATGAACTTGTCTGTGAACAAAGACTTTAAATAGTGGCATGTCAGTTGACATGGGGGAAAGTCAGATAGAGAGAGAGGGTAAGACCTTCGAGTCTATCTGAGTCGTGATACAGTCTTTGACTGTAAGCGACGTCTGTCGAACTCTCTGCGTTAGCAGAAAGGAACCCGGACGAAGCTTTGCCGAAGGGTAAAGTTTCGTCCGGGGAGGTAGACAGGGCCTGAACCCGTCTAGGCGGGTTCAAAGGCTATATTTTTGGCCGAGCCTACGGGCTCGGAGATACCCAGATTAAACCGGCCTTGTGCCATATTCAATCCTCGTGGGTGGATCGATAAATACTAAGACAGATAGACCGAGAACTTCTTAGCTGAGCTAGTTATTGACTACTCAGACGATTTATGTACCTTTTTACCAACCTATTAAAACCCTTTTTATTGTTACGTGTTATTTAGCGTTTGTCTCTACTAACCCCCCAAATATATATAACATATATATATATATATATATATATATATATATATATATATATATATATATATCTTTTTGTAATTATCCATACGGATTACCGAATATCATTATATATATATATATATATATATATATATATACACACACACACACATATATATATATATATATTTGTGCACATGTATATATAGTATTTCATTACACAGATACTAGTATAATAGCAAATCATATGTATTAGGTAAGTCCTAAAATTTTTGCGAGGAATTCATTTTTAAGAACTTAAAATGAATTCCTCTTTTTCTCTCAAGTTTTTCTTAAGAAGCCCCCCTTCCTGAAACAAAGGAATAAACATTTCTTTTATTATAATATGGCCGTTATTAAATTAGTTTATTTGATAATATTTTATTATGCACCGTAAACTCCTTTGATATCAAAGTTCCTACCACGAAAAATATATTTGCCTTACGCGGCAAATCAACTGTGAAAATGAAACGAATCACAAAAAACATTCAGTCGTCAATGAAAAATTGTTTTTTCTTTTTCTCTTTATTAATTTCAACTCATGACGATAAATTAGTATGGGAAATTGTTTCTGTTAAAAAATTTATTTGTAAATTCTTGCAAAAAATCAATTGTCGGACTTTAATGAAACCTTCAGAGCAGATGAATGAAATTACTTCAGAAACGTTTCTTGTTTGGAAAATCTTAGTATAAATATTTTACGTGTGTTACCCACTACCCACTTATTTAATTTTATTTCATTTTGAGAAAGTCATTTTTGTAGGGTTTATTGTTTATATTAGTTGTAAGCACAAGTCCTTGTAGAATTTAAATCATCAGTTTTTTTGTTGTAAAACAGGCCCTCAATAAGAGATTACAAACAATAACTATGTGATGGATAGAAGATTCGTTCCTACCGTAGATCTTATTAGGCACAATAAGAAATTAAGAACAATATGTAATAATAAAATAGTACAATTATAATAACAGACTGTAATAAAAGTTATGTGACAGATAGAAGATTCGTTCCTAACGTAGATCTCATTAGGCACAATAAGAGATTAACATCAATAACTAATAATAAAATAGAACAATTATAACAATAGACTAATAAAAGTTATGTGACAGATAGAAGATCTGTTCTTACCGTAATTTATTAGGCACAATAAGAGATTAACAACAATAACTAATAATAAAATAGAAACAATTATAACAATAGACTAATAAAAGTTACATGACGGATAGAAGATTCGTTCTTACCGTAGATCTTATTAGGCACAATAAGAGATTAACAACAATAACTAATAATAAAATAGAACAATTATAACAATAGACTAATAAAATTTGACAGATAGAAGATTCGTTCTTACCGTAATCTTATTTGCACAATAAGAGATTAACAACAATAACTAATAATAAAAATAGAACAATTATAACAAAGACTAATAAAAGTTAAAATAGAAATTCGTTCTTACCGTAGATCTTATTAGGCACAATAAGATTAACAACAATAACTAATAATAAAATAGAACAATTATAAAATAGACTAATAAAAGTTATGTGACAGATAGAAGATTCGTTCTTACCGTAGATCTTATTAGGCACAATAAGAGATTAACAACAAAACTAATAATAAAATAGAACAATTATCAATAGACTAATAAAAGTTATGTGACAGATAGAAGATTCGTTCTTATGTAGAATTAGCACAATAAGAGATTTAACAACAATAACTAATAATAAAATAGAACAATTATAACAATTTAATAAAAGTTATGTGACGGATAGAAGATTCGTTCTTACCGTAGATCTTATTAGGCACAATAAGAGATTAACAACAATAACTAATAATAAAATAGAACAATTATAACAATAGACTAATAAAAGTTATGTGACAGATAGAAGATTCGTTCTTACCGTAGATCTTATAAAAATAAGAGATTAACAACAATAACTAATAATAAAATAGAACAATTATAACAATAGATAATAAAAGTTATGTGACAGATAAAATTCGTTCTTACCGTAGATCTTATTAGGCACAATAAGAGATTAACAACAATAACTTTAGAAATAACAATAGACTAATAAAAGTTATGTGACGGATAGAAGATTCGTTCTTACCAGATTAATGAATTTAATTTAACAATAGACTAATAAAAAAATGTGACGGATAGAAGATTTTACCGTAGATCTTATTAGGCACAAAGATTAACAACAATTATAATAAAATAGAACAATTATAACAATAGACTAATAAAAGTTATGTGACAGATAGAAGATTCGTTCTTACCGTAGATCTTATTAGGCACAATAAGAGATTTAACTAATAATAAAAATAGAACAATTATAACAATAGACTAATTGTGACAGATTTAATTTTAGATCTTATTTTAATTTTAATAATAAAATAGAACAATTATAACAATAGACTAATAAAAGTTATGTGACAGATAGAAGGGTAGATTTATTAGGCACAATAAGAGATTAACAACAATTTATATAAAATAGAACAATTATAACAATAGACTAATAAAAGTTATGTGACAGATAGAAGATTCGTTCTTACCGTAGATCTTATTTAAAATTAACAACAATAACTAATAATAAAATTTTAACAATAGACTAATAAAAGTTATGTGACAGATAGAAGGTTCTTACCGTAGATCTTATTCAATAAGAGATTAACAACAATAACTAATAATAAAATAGAACAATTATAACAATAGACTAATAAAAAAGTTATGTGATGGTTCTTATAGATCTTATTAGGCACAATAAGAGATTAACAACAATAACTAATAATAAAATAGAACAATTATAACAATAGACTAATAAAAGTTATGTGACAGATAGAAGATTCGTTCTTACCGTAGATCTTATTAGGCACAATAAGAGATTAACAACAATAACTAATAATAAAATAGAACAATTATAACAATAGACTAATAAAAGTTATGTGACAGATAGAAGATTCGTTCTTACCGTAGATCTTATTAGGCACAATAAGAGATTAACAACAATAACTAATAATAAAATAGAACAATTATAACAATAATAATAAAATAGAACAATTATAAAAAATAGAACAATTATAACAATAGACTAATAAAAGTTATGTGACGGATAAAAGATTCGTTCTTACCGTAGATCTTATTAGGCACAATAAGAGATTAACAACAATAACTAATAATAAAATAGAACAATTATAACAATATAATAAAAGTTATGTGACAATTATTAGGCACAATAAGAGAATAACAATTATAACAATAGACTAATAAAAAAGTTATGTGACAGATAGAAGATTCGTTTTACCGTAGATCTTAAAGGCCAATAAGAGATTAACAACAATAACTAATAATAAAATAGAACAATAACAATAGACTAATAAAAAGTTATGTGACAGATAGAAGATTCGTTCTTACCGTAGATCTTATTACACAATAAGAGATTAACAACAATAACTAATAATAAAATTGAACAATAGACTAATAAAAAGTTATGTGACGGATAAAGATTCGTTCTTACCCTTATTGGTAAAGAGAAACCAATAACTAATAATAAAATAGAACAATTATAACAATAGACTAATAAAAGTTATGTGACGGATAAAAGATAGATCTTATTAGGTCAATAAGAGAAACAACAATCTAATAATAAAATAGGATAACAATAGACGACAGTTCTCCGTAGATTCAGGGGAGACACAGGTAAAAAAGTTATGTGAGATTCTGCCTGAGAGGCACATAGTTTTCAATTTAAAAAAACGATTTCTCAAATATTAGAACCGTTAACAATAGACTAAAAGTTAAATAAATAAATATAAACTGTTTAATAAATAAACGATTTCTTTATTGCTTAGCTTGATCACCGAGACACTTCTTGAACTGGTGTCTCCCCTGGTCGGGGAAACCGTATTTCATAAGTAGATGAATCGGTGGCATCCTCATAGTTTTCTTTAAAAAAATAACGTTTAAAATAAATAAAATACTGTTTAATAAATAACGGTGTGTTTATATATATAAAAAATAACGTTTAAATATATATATATATATATATATATATATAGTATTTACATTACTCGGACTATTGTCCGAATCTTTGTCGCCATATTTATCACAAGCCTTCTTCAGGTGGTTGGAATTTCGAACTTAACCCTTTATTTCGCTCACTGGAGTAGACTGTTCTAGTTCCACGTTTGATGGATGTCAGTTATCAGTTATCTCCTGCTAATTTTCCCTCTGAAAGTTCTCCACTGCCTTAACCGGGTATTGAACTCACACTCTTTGGGTCTGTCACTGGATCTAACCAACGCCTTTATCCACTGTGCCATGTGTCCTTGTAATGTAAATACTGTACTAATACCTAATATATATATATATATATATATATATATATATATATATATATATATATATATATATATATATATATATATATATATATATATATATATATATATATATATATATATATATATATATATATATATATATATATATATATATATATATATATTATATATATATACTATTGATTCGTGTTACTGATAATGCAATGCAAGACTCTCCAAATTGGATTGAGTTCTCTTGGTCACTGGCGTGTTTATGAAAAAATAAATACGTAAAAATTCGCCTATCTGTCGATAGAATTTTTTATGCCAAATCAGTCGGGTTTCGGTCCCGATCGGATGTCTAACCACACTGATGAGCTGTGAAACAGCGAAGCAGTCTGTCTGTGGATGACTATATATATATATATATATATATATAGAGAGAGAGAGAGAGAGACAGACAGACAGACAGACAGACAGACAGACAGACATCAGACAGACAGACAGACACGGAGACACAAAGAGATGGGTGGAGGGGAGATAAAAGGAAAGAAAAGTTTGCAATATTGAGAAACCTGGAGAACAAGGGAGAGAGATGGAAAAGCGGGAAGATAATGGAAAAAAGAAAGGCACACAGTTATATAGAGAGTGGTAGACAGAAAGAATCTAGAGAATCATCACTAATCACCAATCAACTTCCCACTGAGTTGTTTACCATTCTCGCTGGGTTTTTTCCTCACGTGTTAGTCTTGATTTTAAGCCAATGAAACCTCTAAACTTTTAGGGCTAAGAGACTCCTCTCCCACAGACACAGAATTTGTCTTTGATTTCGATTAAGTCTCGATCCTTAAGTTCCGGTCCTCACCCATTTCCTTCTCATCTTCACTCCTGGAACCTAATCTAGGCTTAATCTGCCCGTGAGTATTGCGTTCGCATTTGACGGGGTTTTCAAATAAATCGTCTTGCTTTTGTTGAAGACGTCTTCAGTGGATTCGCGTTGCAATACATCGTTTAAAATCACTCTTTCTCTCTCTCTCACACAAACTTTTTCTTTCTTTCTTTTTTTCTTTCTTTCTTTCTTTTTCTTGTTCATCATCTTCTTTTCCCCATCCTCTTCTTCTTCTCCTCTTCCGCCCTTTCTTTTTCTTCTTTCTCCTCCTCCTCCTCCTCTTGTTTTACTTTTATTTTTCTTCCGCCTCCCCACTTCTTCTTTTCGTCCTCTTCTTTTTTTCTTCTTCCGCCACGTCCTCCTTTTCTTGTTCTTCCTTCTTTCTCCTCCTCCTCCTCTTCTTCTTCTTCTTCTTCTTTGTACATATACTTTTCTCCGATTGCGATATTTCTTTTTTCCTTTTTCTTCCATTTGTAATTATCTTGCACTTTCGAATCTTTATTCGTTCATTCATTTATTCATCCTTCCTTTTTTTTCTTTCTTTTTTTTTTTTTCTTTCTTTCTTTTTTTTTCATCCATTCATTCCTTCATTCTTTCCTGTTTAACAACAATATTCGATCATTTTCTCTTTGCTATGAATCACACACCCACACCCACATTATTTCTCTCTCTCTCTCTCTCTCTCTCTCTCTCCACGCTCTCACCTCCCTTCCTGTCATTCTCTTTCTTTGTTTCTTTCTGTTTCTCTCTCCCTCTTACAACCATCTCCGATCATTTTTTTTTCACTTTGCATCACGCTCATTCAAATGTATTCACTCGCCCTCCTTTTAACATTCCTTTATTCTCTCTTCCTCCCTCTCCGTTTCTTTCTATTTTTCTCCGTTTCTTTCTATCTTTTTCTCTCTTTCTCCCTTTCCCTCTATATCTTTCTTTCTTTTTATCTTTCTCTCTCTCTCTATCTTTCTTTCTTCCACTCTAATTTGTTTAACACCTAACTCCCTTTCTTTCTATCTTCCTCTCTCTATCTTTCTTTCTCCCTTTCTCATTTGTTTAACACCTGACCGTTTCTTTCTATCTTTCTCTCTCTCTTTCTCCCTTTCTTTCTATCTTCCCTCTATATCTTCCTTTCTCCCTCACTCTTTTGTTCAACACCTAACTCCGTTTCTTTCTATCTTTCTCTTTCTCTTTCTCTCTTTCTTTCTATCTTTCTCTCTCTCTCTCTATCTTTCTTTCTTTCTCCCTCTCCCTTTTGATTAACACCTAACTCCGTTTCTTTCTATTTTTCTCTCTCTCTTTCTCCCTTTCTTTCTATCTTCCTCTCTATATCTTCCTTTCTCCCTCACTCTTTTGTTCAACACCTAACTCCGTTTCTTTCTATCGTTCTTTCTCTCTCTTTCTATCATTCTCTCTATATCTTTCTTTCTCCCTCTCTCGAATGACCCCTCCTAGAGTTACCATGTCTTGCGAAACCTTAAATTCAAACCAGACCTCAAATGGAACTCGTACATACGATTCATCACTAAAGATGCAAGTAAAATTACCCGAGTCATCATGTCGTGTCGTAAAGAGCTGGAGAAGGTTTTAATGGAAGAATGACTGAAAATTTCTCTGGATGAAGTCAGGAAGCTGTAGGATTCCATTCCTAGACGTATTAAAGCTGTCTGTGAGGCTAAAAGAGGACCAACTCCATATTAAATAAATTGTCTTTGAATTTAACAAGTGTTCCAATTATTTTGTCCAACCCCTATATATTGATCTTTACTTGTATAAAAATACCTACGCTGTTGGCACACTGAATGATTTTAAAATCCAAAGTCGGCACACAGTTAGCGAAAGGTTGCCGACCTCTGATATAGAGAATTCCTTTTATTTTAAATTGAGACAGAGAAAAAAAAAAAAAAAAACATTATAAGAAACACTTCACAGAATTCTTCAACAGGGGGGGGGTTACAAATATTAACGGATTCTAACTATTCGCGACCAGTTCTGGTCCCTAACCCCCGCGAATACGGGGGACTCACTGTATATCAAGACTGAAAAGTGAGGTCTGGGCAACTCCTGTCCGCATATGACAACAGTACGCCATTTTCGGTCTGATCTGGCTCTTGTAAAGGATAGCATGATGACTCGGGTATTTACTGGAGTGGTATAAGGAGCCGACAATTTTACTTGCATCTGTAGTGATAGATCATATGTACGAATTCCATTTGAGGTCGGATTTGAATTTAAGGTCTCGCAAGACATGGTAACTCTCCGAGAGGGTCATCCGTTCATCTTGACTGGCGGTAAGTCGGGGTCTGATTGGCGATGATGGAATGTAACCAGTTTGGTCTTCGAGGCGTTGAATGTAACCAGCCAGATTCCCCGCTCCCGCCGACTGGGAAGTTGTGCTTGATCGGATGAAAGATCAGCTGCCAATCTTTGATCATGAAGAGTTTTAGAGGTGCACCCGTATATCGTCGTATCATTGACATAGATGTTTACAAATGATCTGAGTATATTCTTAAGCAGATTATGTAAATCAGAAAGAGGGCTGGTCCGTGAAGGGACACCAGCAGAATGCCTGCGTTGACCTCTAGTCAGGTGTGAGTTTAAGGCCCAATATTCTCTCAAGACACGGAGCCTCCTCGAGGGGACATCCGTTCACCGTGACTAGCGGTAGCTTGGGGTTTGACTGGCGGTGATGAAATATAATTTAGTTTTAGAGTCATTGAATGTAACCAGCCAGCTTTTTTCCTTACTGGGAAATTAGTGCTAGATCTGAAGAGTTCTCAGGTTCCAATCTCTGGCCATGAAGAGTTATAGCGGCGAACCCGTATATCGTCGTATCACTGACATGGATGTTTACAAATGATCTGTGTATATTCTTTGGCAAATCATTCATGTAAATAAAAAAAGAGAGTTAGTTCGAGAAGTGACACCTGGTGGTGGAGGGCGCCTAACGTAGACCTCCCAGAGGGCAGGGGTCGGCAACATACGGCACACGTTCCATGTGTGGCATGACAAACAATTTCTAATGACACATAACCGCAAATGACATCACGAAGTCTGAACCAATAACTACTCCAACGCAAAGAGGATATTTAGCTGTTTCAATTTTAATATATACTAAAGTATATATACTATATATTACTACATAAAATATATTGGAGAACAGGTACAGGGGTTGGACAAAATAATTGGAACAGTTGCAAAATCTACTCCCATATTTCAAAGACCTATTATATTTAGAACTTTAACTAAAACTTCGTAATTGCAGGTTATATCTATTGTAAGTACATTTATTTATTTAATTTACTGTCATTGTCTTATTTATTTTTAGAATTTAGTAAAATTTAAGCTAAATGAATGACCTATCCGAGTTCGAAAAAGAGCAAATTGTTGGCACACTGAATGATTTTAATACCCTAAGTCGGCACATAGCAAATGATCGCTGACCCCTGCCCTAGGGGTTACTTCTCCAGGGCCTCGAGGAATGGCTGTTAATAATTACCAGTGATTCCATAGTTGGAGAGCTTGCATAGGAAACCTTTGTGCCACACCATGTCAAAGGCCTTCGAAATATCTAATGCTATGGAACTCGAATTTGTCGAAAAGGAGCCTAATTTAGTGTGTAGTTAGGACGTCAGCAGTGGATTGGGCCGATCGAAACCCGTACTGCACGTCGCTCAAGAGATTGTTCTTATCTAGGTTTGACCTTCCAAAGGCTTACTGATGAGACTGAGGAGATTGATGGATCTATACTGGGAGGTGGGGAAATCGCTCACCCGCGTTCTTGAAGACCGAACATGCGCATGACATATGATTCAGGCTTGGGAAGGATTTCTTCTTCAAGCAGTGGTTGAATAATTTCGATAGGACCGGGGATATTTCCGGGTTTCCGGATATTCTTAAGGACAACGACTGGAAAGTTTTCTGAGCCAGTGACTGATAAGTGTAGAGAAGTTGGGGAAGGGGGTTCGCCTTCGTCTTCTAAGGGTGAGTTTGAGACAAAGATCAAGGCGAATTACTGTATGATCGCAGAGTCATTTATAATAGTGGGCACAACCATTTTTCCTCTGTTCGTGATATATATTGGCGTTCTTCCAGAATTCGCGGCCTCCAATTTGTTTCTTTTCAAATCTGGATTGAACAGCTTGTGCGTAACTGCACTTGTCGTTTTCCAGAACTTTCTTGGGGCGATTACGGGCTGTTCTGCAGGTAGTAAGAGTAAAACTAAGCCGCTCCTTGTGATAAATTTTAAAGTAATGGTTTCGGTGAGCTGAGGTTGAAGCGCATTCAGGGTTGAACCAGGGCCGATTGTTTGGTGTTTGCTGGATTTTTTGATGGTGGTGGGGATAAAACTCTCCGTTCCAGAAATGATCTATTCCGAGGCGAGGGCAGTGGTTTTAGAGGCAGCGTGCTTGAAGAAGTCTGCGAGAGGAGCTTCCGTCATATAGGATTGAAAACTGTTCCAGTCTGTCTTCGCGTAGGGAAAAAAACGTTCTATCGAACGGTAAATCAGGGAATGTCTTTGGTTTGGCACCAACCTGAACACTGACTAAGGAATGATCTGACGTACCTGTGAAGGTGGGTAGCACTTTTGCAAAGTATTTATCAGGGCAAAATGTTAGGTTGAGGGTGTTCGCCTTCTGACCCGTCGCATCAAGGATACGAGTGTGTTCTTCGATGATCTGGGTTAGTTCTTAGGCGATGGAGAAGTGTGTGCAATATCAGCCTTCTTCATCGGTTTTGTTTGAGTGAACTAAATCGAATGTGCTCATCATCATCTTCCGTGCTCCCTCTCATTGCTCGGAACTCCATTAAGAATCCTTTTCCACACTGCTCGGTCATGCATTTGCCGTATCCAGAGCCCCTTATGTCCGACCCTGAGTCCCGAGCCATGGTATCTAGGTAAGTCAACTCTCGCGAGAAGGCATCTCCAGATGAATGCCAAATAAGTAAGTTTGAGACGATTTCCCTATAAATAACACGCGGAAGCACATATCCATGAGATCAGGGCCCTCGTTTTTTGCGTCTCTGTCTTGATATTATTCACCTGCTGATATTATTTACCTTAGAAGTAACTCGGGGGTTCGGATCCCTGACTATCAGGCGGAGAAACCCAGAAAACCTCTACCTCTAACAACCTTAATGAAGAGACAATTTTTTTAAAATCGGTATCATCCTGTTATACTGAAACACACCTATTCTATCGTTAATAGACTCTCACACATACAATAAGTAGTAGTAGTAGCAGTCACCAGGGAGATCAGAGAGTTGGTGAGTTTGTCGATGTCGGACATTAAAGTATCAGCCACCTCAACTAGATTGCTGCGTCATTAACTATTATAACAAGTTCCTAACGATTTGTACGTCGAACCTTTTTAGGGCCGACTTTGTGAAATACAAGCCTCCACTGTGAAACTACTCTATAATACATCCCAAGCAAGCCTGTACAGCCACTAAGACGGTTACAGGGTATGGATGAATTATGAACAAAAATATTAGTAATAAGTAGAAAGAGAAAAGAGCAATCAGGAGGACAGTAGATAGCGATTGACATTGCATTCAAATTCTTCAGTTTAAATTTAGCTGGAAAGCATGGAACCGGAAGGGAGCAAGAAGTGCGAGAGAAGAAACTGTCAGCATAGAACTTACGGCTACTTCTAGCCAACTGAACTGTAAATGGATGATATCTCGCCACCAGTCAAGAACTGCGCTTAAATTCATATAGTCTAGGTGCCATAGCGAAGAGCACGTCCGAACAATTACCATGAAAGTATTTATAGAAGACACAGAGAGGCAACCTTATGGCGGTGAGCAAGTAAATGAAGCCGATCTGCCAGATCAGGGCAAATAATATTGCTGATTCTTCTTTGGGTCTTATCAAGGAGCTCCAGGTAAATAGCAGGGGCACCGGACCATATATGGCAGCAATATTCTAATCATGGACGAATGGTAGACATATAGCTATGCAAAAGAGATTCAAGAGAGAAACAAATAATCCAGGGAATAAAATATAGACGAGTGTACACGTCTCGTCTGCCCAGATGACAAAGCAGCAGAACTTCCCTTTGGGTCAGAAACATCTTACTGGCCAGAAATCTAAGGTACCAAGACAAGCTCACTTATATACATACTGGGAGAAGGGAGTAACGGAGGCTGCTCGAAGGTGCGTGTGTATCCTCTCCCCCTCCCCTATTTGATATAGTATCGTAGAAGCATATTTAATAAGGCGAGGGACATGTATGGTTATCTATTCTGCTAAAAGAACAGAGTTCAGGATGCGAATTACAACAACTCTTGTTACAGATACCATGTTGGAGTTGACAGTTGGTTAGCAAATTCATTCGAGTCAGCTAACTGAGGTGCCAGGAGAAGGATTAAGGATCGGTGTGAGAACTGTGGCGTAGGTTGTGAGTCAGGAAAGTGAAACAATTATAATTTTTTTAACTTGGACTCAAGGGGTTACTGAGTGTGAGAGAATAAGAGAAAAAGCAAGCTTATTATGGAGAGAGAGAGAGAGAAGAGAGAGAGAGAGAGAGAGAACGATAAAAGAACAGGAATTCAGAAGACAGAAGATAACGATTTATATTGCATTTAAATTTTGAAGTCTAAAGTTGACCGGAAAACAAGGTCAACAAGCGAGAAATGTGAGAGACGAAACTGTTAGCGTAAAACTTACGGTTTCATTTAACCCTTTGCCGTCAATCTAGTAGTACACTTAAATTCATGAAGTTTATGTTCCAAAGTGGAAAGCTCATAAGAATAATTACCATGAAAATATTTATAGAAAATGCACGATGAAGCTACTACAAACACCCCGGTATTATACAACTGTTGATCAGAGCGGCCGCTCAAGACGCTACGCAAGAGTTAGGGCTCCTAACTACCAGTCGGAAACAGCAACCAGAGAACTGTCAACCGTGTACCCTCAGAATGAAGAGGTGATGCCACAGTGTTCCCCAAGGCTCCATCCTTGGCCCCACTCTTTTCCTTATTTTCATCAACGACCTTCCTGACGCCATAGATTCCCAAGTTGGCATCTACGCGGACGACACTACAATTTACTCCTGTCTCAAAAACAAATCTAGTGTCGGCGACAAAACTAACCTGGACGTGCGTCTTGAAATGGACCTCCAATCGGTTGTTAACTGGGGCAAGAATTGGCTGGTCAACTTTAACGCCTCAAAAACGAAACTACTCTCTATTAATCACCATAGAGATCCTTCCCTCCCCCCCATTAAAATGTCTGATAGTCAACTTCCTGAAAGCAACTCCCTGAGTCTGCTCGGTCTCACGTTGACTGCTGACCTGAGATGGAACAAATATATTGAGTCAATTGCTTCTTCCACCGCGAGGAAAGTTGGCTCTCTGTGCCGCGCCAGGAAATTTTTCTCCCCTGAATCGATACTTCAAATATACAAAACAACCATTCGCCCTTGCATGGAGTATTGCTGCCATATATGGTCTGGGGCACCTTCTGCTTACCTCGGAGTTCTTGACAAGATCCAGAGACGGATATGTAATATAATTGGCCCTGATCTGGCGTCTCGTCTGCAGTCACTCTCTCATAGACGCGCCGTCGTCTCTCTCTGTCTTTTCTACAAATACTTTCATGGTAATTGCTCCGATGAGCTGCTTTCACTGGTTCCCAGACTCCATGAATTCAAGCGCCCTACGAGGCTGGCATCGCGCTCCCACCCTTACACTATAGAAATTTTTAAATGTAGCCGTCTCTTCTACTCCAATAGCTTCATACCTCGCACCTCTCGCCTGTGGAACTTCCTTCCTAATTACCGTTTCCCTGAAAGCTATAATCTCCAACTATTCAAATGTAATGTCAATCGACACCTCCAGTTACCTTGATCTACCCACTATCCCTCTCCTCATCCTTTCTTCTATCACTCCTATCTGCTCTTGCTCCAAATCTTCTGCAACCCCCTGCATCCTAGTGGCATCACGCCTTTCTCGGGGCGTAATGCTTAAAAAAAAAAGAAAAGAAACGATGATGGGAAAGTAACTGAAGCCGAGATGTCAGGTCAGGATCAATAACATTGCAGCAAGAATCTCTATAAACATAGCAGAAGCACCAAACCAGATGCACTTACGGCCACATCACATTGAAGCACCGGTTCCCGTATGATCACCAAAATTAAGTAACGCCGACAGTGGTCAGTGCCTAGATGGATAACCGTTTGGAAATACCAGGTGCTATGAGCTTGAATGTGCGGCTGGTAATATAGAAAATGGTTCGGAATTGTTAATTGGAGAGCTGAGTTCCAATTCCTGTTGATTTCGTTATATTCCCTTACGTTAAAATAGCCTTGGTAGTGGTTTGAATCTCCCTACCCCCAGTTATGGGTTAATTAGTAAGATTGTATCAATAAAACATTATTATCTCAAAAAAAGAATTTACAGCCTAAAAATATTTTCTGACCATAAATAACCTGCAAAGGTTTGATAAACCGTAGAAAATGAATCAAACAATCAATAAAACCAAATCACATGTGACGGCAATATTCTAATCGTGGATGAATGGTAGACTTATAAATGTGTAAGATTTTTTCGAGAAAAATTATCTAGCACTACGCAGTGAACCATTTTTTTTTAAAATAGCAAACTTAACAATTGATTCAATAGAATTATTCCACTTCATGTCAGCGGAAAATATTATCCAGAGAGTCATTCTTCTTGTGATTAGCATCAACCATGTTGATGGAAGGCAAGAAATATTCACTTAGACGATTAAAAGAGAGCAGTTTTGTTTTGTTTATTTTCTTTATAGAAAAGACACAGAGAAGCTGCGTTACAATCATAGGGGAAAATGACTGAAGCCGAGATGCCAGGTCAGAATCAATAACACTGCAGATTTTTATTTGGATTTTATAAAAACAGTGTATCCCAAGGAATTTGATATCATTTCGCAGGCCAATAATTTTGGCAATTCTTGTTGAAATAACCCCAAATTTTCACAGAATGCATGTTACAGCAAGTGAAATGTAACTGAAGCCGAGATGCCAGGTCAGGATCAATAACACTGCAGATTCTTATTTGGATTTTATAAATACATAGATGCATCAGACCAGATATGGCAGAAATATTTAATACATAGACAAATGGTAGACTTATAAATATGTAAGATAGATTCTAGTGAGAAAAATTGTCTAGCACAATACGGTGAATGAAGTTTCCTGGGACGAGACCGAGCAATTGAATCGATAGAATCGTTTCATTTCATGTCCAGGGAAAATGTTAACCCAAGAATGTGTAATGACTTATTCTCCTGGAGGTTAGCATCAGCCATACTGAAGGGAAGTAAAAAAAAAAAAGATTAAGAGATTCGTATCTGTCTAAATTCGTATACCTCACGCTAATGGCTTATTATTCATAAATCTGAAAATATATAGACAGAAAAAGGTTTTGTCATGTGCTTAAAGTAGTTTTATTTAATACAAAGCTAATGTCTAATAAACGCAATATATACGCAAGCAACAATATTTTAATAATTTCAAAGATGCATATATATACATATAAATATATAGTTGTATATTTAGGCAGCAATCCTTCGTTTATGCATGTTTCATTAAAAACGACAGACAAGTTTCTACGGTTAAGCTTTTCATTTAATTTTTCTTGTGTTCGAACAAGAGCTTTCTTTTCTGGACAAAGTGTGTGTAAAAACTGTCCAAATGTTATATAGTTCCGAGTGCTTTCAGCTATACTTTTAGCCATTATCAAGGATGATTCAATTTTTTTCAGCTTAAGTGAGTGTGTGCATTATGTGTATGTTTTAGTGTGTTGTAGAGATGTTTTAATTTCCGAATACGGTTAGCACATTGTGGCCTTGTTCGTAGTTAATATTGTTGAGAGTTAGCTTAATTCTTTTTTTATTATTTAAGCTTCCATTATTTTTAATCTTTTTTTACAAGTGGATGAAGTTATCATAGTTGTGTTTTCTACAAATATGTTTCTAATGGAGTCTGGTAAGTTTGTGTGTGTGTTTAAATGGGTTCTAATGGAGCTGTAGTCAGATAGGTGTAACGTAAGGCGTCTGGATAAGGATGTGGTTGTGTGACCGATGTAATTATTTATGAGTCCGGTTTGATCAAGAACACAGTTCCTTAAGGGGCATTTGAACTCATAGATAATGTTCGTTCTTTGTCATTTTGACTTCGTTGGTGTGTTGTTATTTTTGAGGATAAGGTTGGCTGTCTTAAATTTTTTTATAATAGATAATTAATTTGATTTTTTTTATTCGGGTCAATTGGGGTAGTGTATTTCTTTATAATATGCCTTAGAGAAGATTCGTCTTGTTTGTAATTAATATGCATTTGGTTTTTGTAATAAATGTGTATGTGATTTTTTGGCTGTGTGTTCGCTATCGTTATTACTTACTTTGGGGAGAAAGTCTAATTTGGTGGTCTATAAGGTGGTTAGGGAATATATATATATATATATATATATATATATATATATATATATATATGAAAAGTGTATATAAATATAAATAAATATATATGTATAATTATTTATATATTATATGCGCGGTATTTATTAGAAAGCGTTCAATATCAGAGATAGAGCTAACATTGTCTGACGATCGCTAAAGCGTGAAACCCAGGGTCACAAACTCACATCTATCCAACCAAAATATATATATATATATATATATATATATATATATATGTGTGTGTGTGTGTGTGTGTGTTTAAGATAGATTCTGGTGAGATAAAATGTCTAGCACAATACGGTAATCCAAATTTCCTTGCAACAGATATAATAAGCCCGCCACACATGCTCACATAGTCTAACTCTTTATCGCTGTTTCATTCTCGTCATCTCTCTAGTTCACCATTTGAATGAACACTTTATCTTAGAAATAATTTATAATCTCGCTTAGACACTCTCACTCTCCACGCACGCACAAACGTACAAACATAACTTTATTTTCACTCTGCAACCCTCTACCTCGACTGGCTTTTGGGCCTTGCCATTACTGTGACGAAGAAATTCTACTACAGTCGACAAGTTCCCGAACGTGATCTCCCGTACACATGCTTACACGCTGTCTCTCTCGCTCAGTCTTTCTCACTTTCTCTCGCTTAATAACGGTTATGCACTCTCTCCCTTCGCAACTTGAAATCGTTCACTTAAACGCATCAGGTCGCTCTTTGACGAGCGATGCGTTCAGTAACCACACACACATTCTGTTTAACTTACTACAATCTGAAAAACATACGCCAGATTTCTTCTTCTTCTTCTTCTTCTTCTTCTTCTTCTTCTTCTTTCTGCCGTGTCTCTTTCATGACGTTGGCGATCATAGCTCTCCACAGCTTCCTGACCTTTGTAGCTCTTCGTAAAGTTTGTCACTTTGCTATCACTCCTAATTCCTGTTCTGCCAACCATTTACACAAATTCGTTTTCTCTTGTTCTCTGTGCCATGTCCCTTTAAGATGTACGTGATCAAGGCTCTCCACGACTTCCTCTCATTTGTAGCTCTTAGTAAAGTTTGTCTTTTTCCTATCTCTCCTAATTCCTGTTCTGCCAACCATTTACAGAAACTCGTTTTCTCTTGTTCTCTGTGCCGTGTCCCTTTAAGATGTACATGATCAAGGCTCTCCACGACTTCCTCTCCTTTGTAGCTCTTAGTAAAGTTTGTCTTTTTCCTATCTCTCCTAATTCCTGTTCTGCCAACCATTTACAGAAACTCGTTTTCTCTTGTTCTCTGTGCCGTGTACCTTTAAGATGTACATGATCAAGGCTCTCCACGACTTCCTCTCCTTTGTAGCTCTTAGTAAAGTTTGTCTTTTCCTATCTCTCCTAATTCCTGTTCTGCCAACTATTTACAGAAACTCGTTTTCTCTTGTTCTCTGTGCCGTGTCCCTTTAAGATGTACATGATCAAGGCTCTCCACGACTTCCTCTCCTTTGTAGCTCTTAGTAAAGTTTGTCTTTTTCCTATCTCTCCTAATTCCTGTTCTGCCAACTATTTACAGAAACTCGTTTTCTCTTGTTCTCTGTGCCGTGTCCCTTTAAGATGTACATGATCAAGGCTCTCCACGACTTCCTCTCCTTTGTAGCTCTTAATAAAGTTTGTCTTTTTCCTATCTCTCCTAATTCCTGTTCTGCCAACTATTTACAGAAACTCGTTTTCTCTTGTTCTCTGTGCCGTGTCCCTTTAAGATGTACATGATCAAGGCTCTCCACGACTTCCCTCTCCTTTGTAGCTCTTAGTAAAATTTGTCTTTTCCTATCTCTCCTAATTCCTGTTCTGCCAACTATTTACAGAAACTCGTTTTCTCTTGTTCTCCCGTGTTTTAAGATGTACTGTTCTGCTTTGTAGCTCTTAGTAAAATTTTTTTCTATCTCAGAAACCTGTTTTGCCAACTATTTACAGAAACTCGTTTTCTCTTGTGCCGTGTCCCTTTAAGATGTACATGATCAAGGCTCTCCACGACTTCCTCTCCTTTGTAGCGATAGTAAAGTTTTTCTTTTTGCTATCTCTCCTAATTCCTGTTCTGCCAACCATTTACAGAAACTCGTTTTCTCTTGTTCTCTGTGCCGTGTCCCTTTAAGATGTACATGATCAAGGCTCTCCACGACTTCCTCTCCTTTGTAGCGATAGTAAAGTTTTTCTTTTTGCTATCTCTCCTAATTCCTGTTCTGCCAACCATTTACAGAAACTCGTTTTCTCTTGTTCTCTGTGCCGTGTCCCTTTAAGATGTACGTGATCAAGGCTCTCCACAACTTCCTCTCCTTTGTAGCTCTTAGTAAAGTTTGTCTTTTTGCTATCTCTCCTAATCCCATTTCTGCCAACCATTTGCCAGGTAGGTAATTCACTGATTTCCTCTGTCCCTCTTGGTTTCAGTATATCCTCTGAATGTCAACTTTTCTCATTATGTCCCCCGAGGAATTTCACTTATTTCGTTCTGATTCTAAGTTTCTCTAAAACTTCGTCGTTGTAAATATTCTCAGCATCCTTCTGTAGAACCATATTATTGTTGTCCCCAGTCTATTCTTCATCTATAATGAGATTGTTCCGCATTCACTGCCATATAGAAGTACTGATATAACGTAACATTTCAGTTCACTTTTCTGTGTTTCAAACGAAATTTTCCTCTTTCTTAATACTTTACTTACCTTTTGGAAGGCATCTTTTACTATCTCAATGCGCCTTTGGATCTTTTCCTTCCTCTGTTAAAACATTTCCGCATCCTGGGTATGACGATAAACTACACCATCGTCCTGGGTATAACGATAAACTACATCCAACAGCAAGGCCTCTGATCAGGAGGTTTTGAGGATCGTGGAACCACCTCTTAATTGCTGGTGTTCCAAGGTTCATCTTGACGCTGGGTGGTAGCACCAGTTAAGGTCCAGCTCTGGACAAATAGTTAACCCCCAAACTGGCATTAAAAAAAACTATGAAAGTGTAAAAATAGATTTAGATAACAGCAATTAATTTTTGGAGGAAAAATTATTCACAGAAATGCAATTCTAAAAAAAGAAATATTACCAGCAATAAAAATTTTGTTGTTATTATATAACCCATTGAGGTGTTGATATGCCATATAACAAACAAACAAACAAAAACATTTCCTAGGTATTTAAGTTGTTGTATTTGTTTCAGCTTGGTGTCCCCACTTTGTAATTCGGATGTTGGGCTGTGCCTTTTTGCTGACAACTATGCATTCTGTCTTCTTAAAATTGATGTTTAGTCCTTTCTTCTAGCTTTCCTTTAATACCTTCTGCAGGCTTTGCTGTCGTACAGCATCTGCTATCAACACTGCCCTCTTTTTTATCAAACTAAGCTATGTCTTGTACTCTGCATGGTCTGGAAATCACATAACAACCCAGACATCTTCTTCTTCTTCTCCTTTCTCCTCCCCCTCCTCCTACTTCTTCTTCTTCTTCTTCTTCTTCTTATTATTATTATTATTATTATTTCTCCTCCTCCTCCTTCTTCTTCTTCTTACCCAACTCATCCCCTCCTCCTCCCTATTTTTCTTTCTCCTCCTCCTCTTTCTTCTTCTTCTCATCCCCCTCCTCCTTTCTCTTCTTCTTTCTCCTCCTCCTCCTTCTTCTCTTTCTTCTTCTTCCTCTCCTCATCCCCATCCCCCTCCTCCTCCTCCTCCTTCTTCTTCTTCTTCTTCTTCTCTTTTCTCCCCCTCCTCCTTTTCCTTCTCCTTCTTCTTCTTCTTCTTCTTATCCCCTCCTCCTCCTCCTTCTTTTTTCCCTCCTCATCCCTCCTCCTTTTTCTTTCTCCCCTCCTCCTCCCCATCCCCTTCTTCTTCTTCTTTTTCTTCTTCTTCTTCTTCTTCTTCTTCTTCTTTGTGCTTTATCTTTCCAGGACGTTGGCGATTATAGTTCTCCACGCGTAATAGTCAGGGGCTTCAAAATCAGGAAGGCGACATGAGGTGACATGATCGTGAAAATTCTCAGTCAATCACTTTTGGTTCATGTCGGCCCTGTGTTAAAGTGGATGTTTAGCCCCTCCTCTCGTTGTCGGCGGTTGCATTGATCGTGAGACCCTCCGAGAAGTGGGGGAACATGACATGGCCTTCGTTGCTCGCATCCATCACGTCTGTTGCAGACGGTGTTAACTTGGCCAGCATCAGCGTGGGTACCTATGTGGTATCAGCGCAGAACCAGCTGCCGTTCTTCCAGTTCACCCAGACGCATTCAAGAGGGTGGCTATCCCCCTCAAATCGTTCTAGTTACCGGCTCGTACTGCGATCGCAGTAATGCCTTTTCCTTTCCGAGAAGCTTCCACCGTTTAATGCTATCGATGTGTCTGAAAGAGAAACGAAAAGGTCAAATCTACGCGCTGGGCGCACAACATTACGTGAGGTAGTCTTCCATTTGTCGTTCGCTGAAGCTTTGTCCTCAAATAGCTGGCGCACACTGTGTATGCTCGCCACATGCATAGGTTCGATCGCGCGCTCAAACACAGAGAGACAGACAGACTGAGAGATTTATCTATAAAATCTTTATATTTTAGTGAAAACCCAATCTGCTGATTATTTAGGGTCTTGGACAGCACTAAAAGTTTGGAGTGGGATGGGCTCCGCCCGGTCTACTTTTCCCAAGAAACGCTACACACGAATGAATACTATCGGGTCATTATTTACATGCAGACTAATGTCCCCATCATGTTATTATTATCAAAACGTTTCGACCATTTTGCCCCGCCCCGGACTTCATCCTGTGATTCTCGATCCGGGTTAACGTCAAGGAATATCGTCTTGCCTAACATAGATGATTTACATAATTTCTGACTGAATTACTGAGATGAAAAGTTATCATTACTTGCATTATTTACACTCGGACGAATGTCCTCATCTTTCGACCATTATACATCCACCGGGCTTCTCCCGCGGTCTGCGGATGAAAGCTTTGGTACATTACTTAAGTCGCTTAGTAATTGTGGCGGCCCTGTCGGCTGGGGCTGTAAAATACGCCGACTGTACCTCTGCAGAGGAGTAAGACCCCCCCCCCGCCAATGGGGCGTCCTGGGTATGACGATAAACTACATCCGCGTCCAGGGTAAGAAGATAAACTACGTCCAACAGCAAGGCCTCTGATCAGGAGGCTTTGAGGAGCGTGGAACCACCTCTTAATTGCTGATGTTCCCAAGTTCGCCCTGATCCGAGGTGGTAGCACCTGTTAGGGTCCCAGCTATGGGCAAATAGTTAACCCAGAAACTGAGGTGAAAGTCATTATAAAAGTGTAAAAATAGGTTTTAATACCAGAAATACTTTGTAAAAAATTTTTACCAGAAATAAATTTTTGAAGAAAAAGAAATATTACCAGCAATATGTTTTTGAAAAAAATATTACTAGCTATACATTTTTGAAAAAAAATAATATTACCAGCTACACGTTTTTGAAAAAATAATATTATCAGCTATACATTTTTGAAAAAATATTACCAGCTATACATTTTTGAGGAAAAAATTTTTTAACAGAAATAGATTTTTGACAAAACAAAAATATTACCAGGAAAAAAAAAAGTTGTCGGCATTAAATGGCTGCATGTAATTAATTAATTAATTAATTGTCTGCATGTAATTCCCAGAAGTCTTCCCGCACACCTGATAGAGGATGGAGAGAAAAACAGCCGAAACGTTGTGATAATAGCAACATAGATGAGGATATTAGTCCACCATTAGATACTGTATATTGTATCGGTATAACTTAATAAATATTTAAAATCTGTTCGTCCTGGGTATGACGATTAACTTCCACGGAGCGAGTTCTTCACAGTTCGAGCGGACCGCTACTCTAGACAAAAGCGTTTATAGGTGTGGGCAAATGGGAAGTGATGACCTTCGAAAAAAATGTCTGGATCAACTTCCAACTGTTCTTTCAGTTTACGACAAGCATCCTTTCAGCCACGGTAAAAATAGACGAAAAGGCGTGAAGCACTTCAAAACAAATGTGAACCACGGAGCAGTACGTCTTTCCACGATGACACCAGTTAGCACACTGATGCCTGAGGGTTGCCTTAAGTGGCATCTAGCGGTCGAAGCCTGAAATACTACGGGCTTAACACACAGAAAACGATTCCGGTTATTTCTGGGTCCTCCTTGTACGTTCGAAATTCCCAGAAGTCTTCCCGCACACCTGATGAAGGATGGAGCAAAAAACAGCCGAAACATTGTGATAATAGCAACATAGATGAGAATATTAGTCCAAATATAAATAAGGTAATTATAGTTACGTAATCACATATCTGTTTTGTTAGGGAAGAATACTTTTTTTATATTAATCTTCAGGTTAATAACTGAACGGACGTATATTTTGATTGTAAAATAAGATGTAAGCTTAGACTTTTCCCTCATAGAAGTTAATATCAGCTATCATCATCTATTTTTGTATCAAGGCTGCTAAAAACCAAAAAACAAAAAAAAAAAAAAAAACAGCTCTTTTTTGGGACCCGCTTTGACAGGGACCAGGCCGTTTTAAAATCTCAACTATAATCTATTACCAGTATCTTTTCTCCCGGTAGTGACCTGCCCCTCTTTGATGAACGACTGGTCTTTCTCAAATGTTTGCCTCTCCTTGGAAGTGCAAGTGAGTACGAAAGCATGAAGACCTCCCCAGGATGGCCCCGCCTTACGCTCCTCTCTAGCTGCTTTCCAACAGAAAGTGGGTTGCGAGTTCTTCACAGGTCGGGCGGACCTCTACTCTAGACAAAAGCGTTTATAGGCGTGGGCAAATGGGAAGTGATACGGAATTCAGATATTTTACCATTTATTCTTTTCTTACACTTTGTTTTCCCTTTCAACCCCACTTCAACAGGGTCTCTTCCTTTTGACCCCCAAACTTAAGAATAATGGTTTCTGGGATGGAACCCTACCGGTGTAAGCACCGATGTAAATCTATATAACGCTACGACGTCGTGCCTGTTGTGTTTGAATAGTCTGGGCGTTGTTACGATATGCACGGCTTAACTTTCTAAGTAATTGAGCTCTTTTAGGATGGATGGCCAAAGATTTTTTTTCTCGGTCATTAAGTACTTCGAATTGGACTGTAAATTTCCTATGTTTCACGTTGACTATTATTAAGAACGTTTCAGTCTGGGATTTTCAGTGGTGGTGTTATTGTTTCTGTTAGCATTAATGTTTTGGGGAAAGGCATGAGTTCACATCCCTGCGATTTGCCCTCCTTGTAAGCGTCTGGAAAAACTCTCTCGTTGTTGGTATGCTGCAATAATTGCTAGGGAAGTGTGTGGGTTAGTAAGCACTGAGAGAAACCGTTTTATGTAATGCCATCTCAGGATATATGCAAATTATAGCTCACCACAGCTTCCTTTAATTTATTATTTTGAATTGCCATAACTTTTTGCTAAACAAAATGGTATTAAATTCTAAGTCGTCCTTCTTCTAGACTGTCCGCCACCCAAGGTTAGACAGACCATTTTACCCTGCTATTTAACACATAGCTGTTGAGGAGTAGAAGAGATGAGTTTAGAACTTTCCCAGGGATATCAGTGCAAGGTTACGCGAATAGCCAGGAATTGAACACAGCTGTCCGATTCCGTTTTCGACCCCAATAACCATTACGTCGAAATTTTCCATAAAGGAAGTAAATAAATTTTCTGAACTAATTCTGGATAATGTCTATTTTTGGTGGTTAAATACTGTATGAATAAATTGTTCATTTCAAAACATAAACTAACTGATCGTTATATAATGAACTAGCAGCTATACCCTGCTGGTCGATCAGAAAATTAGAATGGAGCAAAAACAGCATCATATTTAGATGTAACAGAGTCTATCTTCAATTACTTTAAAGTACTTTCATTAAAAAACATTTTGAATTAATGCAGTTATTGATCTAACCGAAGTAATCTGTATTTATTCAATCAAAGTTAGCTGAGGACATGAAGGGGTAAAACAAGCAACATGAAGACCCACTTCAGAGCACAATTATTTTGGAGTTTTTGAAATTCAATTTTTCAGTGTGCTACCAGGGATGTAAAAGAGGATATATTTATAAAGCATTTGTTAAGTTTGATGAAAATTGGTTGAAAGTTCAACGAAAAATAAGAAAGAATCTAGTAAAAATCACCATTTTTCGGTATTTACGCAGATTTTCACTAAATGGGTGCATTCAAATATCAAGTTAAATGACTGTTAAACAATCAACTTATTGTTGCTTACAATTGAGTGAAGTTTGTATTAGATTGCTTGAAAATTGCGGGAGTTTTTAGTTTAAAATTTATATTGAAATCGATTCGTGTTGAAATCGATTATTCGTTTTTCGCGGTTTTTTTCGCTAAACGCAATGGCGTAGAAACAAAAATGAGGTCCCGTTGAGCGCATTATTATAAGTAACTTACCGAGTTTGAACGAAATTGGGGGAAAAGGTTGAATTTATCGAATTTTGATCGGCTTTATCGAGTACTGATTTTTTTTTTAAATTATCGATTTTTTATGCCAAGAACGTATCTCTTACATTGCACAATATATGTGACAAGTTCAAGTGGTCAAAATCGGTTAGATGGATCTCGAGTGAAAAGGTATCACACAGAGATCCTCTATCTTATATAGAGAGATTAACGGATCATCAAAATGCGGCATACAAGTCGACCTCAAGGGTTTTAGCTCAAATTCTGAATTTGGCTTACATCTACCTTATAGATCGACCACAAATGATACGGTAGGCCACCAGTGGCCCAAAACTTAGACCTACCGGCAAAGGAAATTCAGCTACAATATACGATAATCTGTGCCAAAACAGTATAAGGTCACACTACTTACTTGTAGATACAAACCATAATATAAATTTATATGCGTTGTACTGCATACAGCCTACAACACACACCACAAGATACTGTATATTGTATCGGTATAACTTAATAAATATTTAAAATCTGTTCGTCCTGGGTATGACGATTAACGACATCCAGCAGCAAGGTCTCTGATCGGATGATTGGTGGTTTTGGTTGCTGCTGTTCCCAGGTCCACCCTGACTTGGGGTAGTAGCATCTGTTAGGGTCCCAGCTATGGGCAAATAGTTAACCCCCAAACTGGGGTCAAACACGATGAAAATATCAAAATACATTTTCATATTGAAAATACCAGCAATGCATTTTCATAGTAAAAAATTGCCAGCAATATATTTTTGTAATGAGATTTACTAACGCTTCCCGCAAAATTAAATTTCGGCATTAAATAACCCATAATGTGTTGATATACTGCTAAACAAACAAACAAAAACATTTAAAATTCGTCGGGTCTGTTGATAAACGCATTAAAATCAACATCAACTGGCAGATGGCGAATGCCTGAATGGCCGCTTGAGTTAAACGACGCTTCGGCCAGTGTATCAGCGGCTGGACGCGATGTGCGCTGTAGTGTCAAAAGAACACTGAATTTGTGTTACTATTTTATTAATTTTTTATTATTTTTTTAAATTAATTTCTGTGTTAATGTGCCAAATATGTTAACCAAACACAAGTTTTAGTGGGGTCTTTTTATGGCAGCCTGCTGGTGTTAAGTGGTGTCAGTCAGTTATGTGCCATGCGTGATACACGCAATAATATGATAATTATATAATAATATAATTGATAATATGACTGACGAGGCAGATTTTTCCCGCAGTAGGTTGCCATTTCTTTCTGCGGTAGACCAGTTTCAATTCAAGGATATAGAACCCGGTCTGTCCTGCTATTTATCCATAGCGGCGAGGGAGGAAGATTTCGCAAAGGTATTAGCACGTAAGTGAATGCAATGGATTCGACTGGAATTTGAACTCGGCATTCCGATTCCTCAATCCGAGCGGCTGTCCATTACTCCACCGTGCATCCTTACACCGGTAAGTGATGTACAGTAATTGTTAAGAGTGTTGTCCGACTTGTTTACAACTCACTAATAAAGGTTTGCGTTTTATACCCGCTATATAAGTCGAGGCCTAGTTTTGGAAATATTTTTAAGCTTGAAAACTCGACTTGTACAACATAATTTATGGTAATATAAACTAACTGATGCTTATATATTATATATTGTCACGATTTAGTCAACATTTGAAGCGATTTGGTGATCCTACCTAGATTTGCTATCGGTGGGCACACACTTAACAATATTCTATATGCAGGTGACACTGCACACAGTAGGCACAGAAAAAAACAGCAGATACAGTTAAATAATGTAGTAAAGGAAAGCGGGAAGAAAAGACTAACCACCAAATGTAAGAAGACAGAATGTATGGTGGCCAATCAGCGAAAAAGCTGAAACTAGCAGATATATAACAAGCCACTATTATTTTCTTTATTTTCCATCTCTTAATACTTAGCTAAGTTTCTCTTTTTTATATATTATACAAGGCCCAATAGCCACTCAAGTAGAGGGATACTAAATGTGGTTGTTCTAGAGGCGCACACGGAGATCATAGGTGATGTATTATGAGGATATATACGATAGATGCGTGTAAGGAATAGTGACTCGGGATGAGAAATCGGTGGGATGAATTCAAATTCTAGTCGGATTTCGTTTATGCACAAATAGCCTTGGGAAAGTTAAGAATCCATTTCTTCTCCATGGTAATGACAGGCTAGGTTCTATAGTCTTGATTGACAACCAATCTAACGCAGAAAAAAACGGCAAACTAATGCGGGAAATTCTGCTACCTAAACAGTCATCAATCGAAAGAGACATGATCACCAAAGATTACCTTTTTCATTACCTTATGAGTTGGAACTAGAAATCTCAACTGTAAAAATGATGAGACCTAGTTGCTAATCTAGTACTGCGCTTGAATTTGTAAAAACAAGGTACGAAAGAGGAAAGCTAATCAGCTAATTGGGAAAGAGACTGACTGAAGCCGAGATGCCAGGTCAGGATCAATAACATTACTGATTCTTCTTTGGAGTGTGTCAAGAATCTCTAAATACATAGCAAAAGCACTAGACCAGATGTAACAGCAATATTCGATACACAGACGAGATTTGTAAATGTATAAGATAATCAGGTCTCGAAGCAGCAGACCGAACCTTTGCTTCAATAAAATTGTCCCACTTCAATGTCAGTGGAAAACGTTAGCCTGAGAAGGCGCAATAAATTATTCTCCTGGAGGTTAGCATCAGCCATATGCAGATGTAAGGCAAAAAAAGTTACTCTCAGACGATTAAAAGAGAGCAGTTTCGTTTTGAAGCGTTAAAATTAACATCAGTTTAGATTAAGAGAATTTCAATAAAGTAAAGTATTATTGGTTTCTTTACCATAAGTGCATTCAATAATACATTCGCTTTTATATAGTGTATTTATGAGATCAATTACATTAATGTTGTTCCGGATATTTAAGTAAGGTATCTTTCGGGTAGGATATGTCCTGGATTCTAAGAATTATAAGAAAAGGTTGGCTAAAACATCGCTTGTAATTGTTGCAATGAGCTTTCTGTATGAAAATGGGCTTCAGAGTCACGTGATATCACTTCTATAGAGCACTTTTGGGGTGTGGTAGAAAGGAAGGATTGGGTCCGCAGTGTGTGGGAAAGAAATGTTTTTTAAATGACACTGAACGCGACACGTTCAATGGCGTAGACGGACCGGTTTAAGTATTTTAAAAATTGTTGGCCTACTGTGATTTTTATACACAGCCATCTCTTGAGTTTACAGAGAATAATCGGGAAAAGAATGAAATCCATCGAGCAGCAATTCTGCAGCCAGAAGTCCCTTGTTGATGACAGAGATCGTAGGAAAATAGCCAGATTCGTTCAAATTTTTTATTTTTATTTATTTATTTATTGAAATTATTTCACCTCCAAGCATAGCGGTAATGTCACTAGTATGCAGAGGTTTACAAGGGGTCATAGTGAAAGTGAAAGAGAAGACTGCGAATAGGGAGGATTGAGGAAAGCACAACAAGATGGTATTTGACCTTGCATTTAAATTTTTGATGATTGTATTTATCAGGGAAGCAAAGAAACAGAAAAGATTCCAACAGGTGAGAAGTGCGAGAAAAGAAACTGTTGGAGTAGAAGGGGTGGCTGCATTTGTGGAGAATTTGATTGTTCAGGCGGGAGAAAAAAATCACTGTACTTACCTGGGTTGTTGTTCTATACTAACTAAAAGTGGTTACGTTTGTACTAAATTTTTATAGTAACAGTTAATTGTTTCGAGAAGCTGCATTCGCTGGTTCCCAGACATCATGAGTTCAAGCGCCCTACGAGGCTGGCATCCCGCTCTCACCCTTTCACTGTCGAAACTACTAAATGTAACCGTCTCTTCTACTCCAATAGCTTCATGTCTCGCACCTCTCGCCTGTGGAACTCCCTTCCCTATTCCAGTTTCCCTGAGAGCTATAATCTCTAACTATTCAACTGTAATGTCAATCGACATCTCCATTTGCCTTGATCTATCCAATATCCTTCTCCTCATCCTTTCCTCTATCACTCCTATCTGATCTTGCTCCAAATCTTCTGTAACCCCTTGCGTCCTAGTGGCTTCCCGCCTTGCTTGGGGTGAAACACTTAAAAAAAAAAAAACAAAAAAAAAAAACAGGGGTCACGTGACTTTATTACCACGTGATCCCTGAAGTCGATATAAGGGAAGTGTTTTTTTTTTTCCTTTTTATTCTTATATTTACTTAATGCAAATTACTAGATGGACACGTTACGTCGCAGAAAGTTGCCAATCTAGTACCACGCTTAAATTCATGTAGGGAATCGGGAGGGGGGCGAGCTTGTCAGAGCAGTTGCCATGATAATATTTGTAGACATGGAAGCCACATCACGTCAATGAGAAAGTGACTGAAGTCGAGATAGCTGGTCAGGATAGATTACATTACAGATCCTTCTTTGGAGATTGTCATTGGCACCAGGCCCGATATGGCAACAATATTCAATGCACAGTGGCAACACTCTTTTTAATACAACACTTTGAATACACAACGCATAATAAGCAATTGGTCTACAGCAGCTTATCGTCTTCCTTAATGTCTTTTTAGTGTAGTCGCACTGGGTCTTGTTGTCTGTTGTTTATCCTCATGTCATCCGTCTTCTCGATGTTGATTTGGAGGCCAGTCTTCTCCGCTTCTTCTGCAACACGACTCGTCTTCTCCTGTGCATTTTTGTTGTGGAAGACAAGATTGATGTCCTCTGCGTAGTCCAGATCTTCCAGCTGCTTCATAAAGGTCCACTGTAAACCAGTTCTCCTGCCTGCCTTGGCCTGCCGCATTATCCAGTAGGATGATCGTCGGCGACAGCAGGCATCCATGACGAACGCCAGTTTGGACGAAGAATGGTTCCGTTAGCTTCCAGTCATGGATGACTTGACAGGGGGCATTATTCATACAGTTGTTGGATGATGGTGGAAAGCTGTAGTGCTGCATCAGTCTCCAAATGATGTCTTTGTCGACACTATCAAAAGCTTTCTTCGACGAAGACTGAGTAACGGAAGTTTGCCATTCTTCGGCCAACCATTTACACAAACTCGTTAGGAAGATTATTTCTTGCTTTCCTCTGTCCGTCTTGCGATTAACATGCCCTGTGAGTGACAGTTTTTTTGGATTTCGTCAAGGTCACCAAACCCGATATGGCAACGATATTCAATGCACAGTGGCAACACTCTTTTTATACAACAGAGTATCTTTGAATACACGACCCATCAAATCTGTAAGCAATTGGTCTACAGTAGCTTATCGTCATATTACCAGCACAATGTTTAGGAAAGAATTAATGAAATGTTGGCGTTATGCAAGGGTTACGGCCACATCACGTTGAAACACTAGTTCTCGTGCGATCACAAAAGTTAACCAACGTCGAGCTTGGTCAGTACCTAGATGGGTAACCGTTTTCGGAATACCAGATGCTGGAATCTTTGGATGTGAGGGTGATGTAATTGATAGCGGCTCCGATGAGAAATCAGAAGGCTGAGTTTCACTTCCAGTCGGGTTCAATTACGATGTTTCCCTTACGCGCAAATAACGTTGGGAAAAAGGATTAATCTACCTTTTCTCCCCTCTCTATGGGTTAAATAGTAGGACTTGCATCAGAAATACCGTATTATCTTAAATAATTATCACAATCTCTAAAAAATGTTCTCGCTATAAATAAACTACAAAGGTTGATAAACCGTAAAAAAACATATTGGCTGTTTTAGCACAAGTCTTGTATTTTAACGTATTTTTATTGCTTAACTTTTCATTTTTCTTTTATTAATAATTATATTGGTTCCAGCTTACTCCATAGTCGGGCGGCAGAATTAATTTCAACTTGGAATTAATTTAAACTCGGAACTAAGGGTTAGGGTTAGGGTTTTTAAATCGAGTTGCAATTAGTTCCGAGTTGAAATTAGTTCCGAATTGAAATTAATTATGAGGTGAAATTAGTTCCAACTTGAAATTAGTTCCGAGTTGAAATTAATTCGGAGGTGAAAATAATTCCGAATTGAAATTAATACCGAGGTGAAATTAGTTCCGAATTGAAATTAATTCTGAGGTGAAATTATTTCCAATTTGAAATTAGTCCTAAATTGAAATTAATTCCGCGGTGAAATTAGTTCCAACTTAAAATTAGTTCCGAGTTGAAATTAATTCCGAGGTGAAATTAATTCCGACTTGAAATTAGTTCAGAGCTGAAATTAATTCCGAATTGAAATTAGTTCCGAGTTGAAATTAGTTCTGTCATTCTCATTGTCTACTAATAGGGATTGGAGGTTTATTTAGCAATTTATTTATTACTACAGGCTCATTAATGTTTCATAGTTATCCTCGACCTGATAATTAGAACTTCGAAAGATATTAGAACGAGATATATGAAAATATGTTCTGACTGAATTTCTGAAAAGTGGAGTTATCATTATTTACATTATTTACATAAAGACTGTTGTCTTCATTTATGTTCTTATAATAGTAACAACTACAACAAAGATAAGGAGAATCGTCCTAGTGAATAATATAAATAACATGAAGTCGACGAAGATGTGGATATAAATTCGAAAAGTCAGTGTATAATAATTAGTATGAATGAATAAGCTTTTTAAAAAACAAACAAAATCAGTATATAAATCAAGTAGAATCCTTGTTTAATAACAAGCATAGCGAGATGATTCTAAAAGAGCCTGCCTGGACATAATCTTAACCGCACACGATACGCGGGTGTCTGTGTTGACACCAGAGTCGGAGAGAAAACTGAAAAAAGCTATTAGACAAGGCAAATAAAAGCAAGAAAAGGGGACTAAACCCGGATATAAGAGAAACCCGGATATAAGAGAGATTTTCTCTGGTCCCAAATTAGAGGCTGTGTTAATGTATATAAAATAGACCAAACCCGGATATAAGAGAAACCCGGATATAAGAGAAACCCGGATATAAGAGACTTCTCCGGTCCCGACAACTCTCTTATATCCGGGTTACACTGCATTTGCTGTAAGAAGAGAGACTGATTATTTTCTTTTTATTGATTTGCTTTTTATGGCTTATCAACCTGTTATGAATAATCAAGAGTGGTCTCCCCTTGATTTGTTACTCTCCCTCTTTGAGAGAGCTATTTCTATTTACTGGGACGATAAAAAAAGGATATACGCGAACTTTGTATTCTCAGTTGAATAAAGCTTTCTTAAAGCCTACACCTGAGTACATTTGGCATTATACAACCATTTCACAAACGGCCTTAGGCAGATCATTTATGTAAGATATAACAAACAAAAGTTTTTGTTTTGTTTTATTTATATTTATTAGAATTGCAATAAAACCTAAACATATGAAGAAAGCGAATTTATATATTTTTGGGACTTGAGAATTTACAACAAAAATATTAAATACTATTTGCTTATTATATTATTTATTTGAAAGAATAATTTGATAGTTACAACATTCTAAAAACTGCGGCAGTTGTATTAAAATTAATGCTATGAAATATTTATCATAACCATTTTATAAAGAAACTAGCAGCATGGCCCGGCGTTGCCCGTGCTTGATTCAAAAATCGTACGACTCATACAGCAATCGCTATCACTTGACTTAAAATATTTTTGCCCTTCCTTGCCTTTAAAGGAGTGCCCTTTGCCGTGCTGATGTTGCTACATGCCTTACTTCTTGCCTATCTCACACTGCGAATTTTTATACTAAACATTAAATCTGTTAAGAACTAAACAAAATGAACACAAAACGATCAGCTTTAAAAAAAAAGGACTCGTAACTGGAAAAACCGAATGAAAAAAGAATGTTAACAACAAATACTTTTTCACACCCAACCCAGTTCTGCGGAATCAGAATCAACGTTGAGTTTAAGCATGCGACTGAGCCAATTGGAATAAAGTGCCATGCAGATTTAAATTTTTCTCACTTGTGACGAATGCAGCTATCGATTTTTTTTGCATGCTAGTTAACATTCGTGTCAGTCAGCTGTTGGCTCTCACGCTGGGCAATAGAATCTTCCTGCCTATTCGTGGCAGCCAGCTATAGTCTCTCACTCTGTCTAGTAGAAAATGGCTGCAAACTACATGAAAACTGCCGTAGAAGCATGACAAGATCGATTATTTCCACTATCGATGGGAGTTGGGAAATCCAATGTCGATCTTGGCCTTTCCGCTAACTTGGTGTATGTGCATGTAAATGTTGGTGCAAATCCGTCGAAAATTGCGGCCGTGCATTCGTTACACACACACACACACACACACACACACACACACACACACACACACACACACACACACACATCCTGCCTTTCATAGATAGAGATAAATATGAAAACAATTTGTTTTCATAAATTTACAACAATTTACTAAATTATCAAAATATGTAAATCAACTATAAGTAAATTCTTATTGTTTACCATTTTATAAAGCTCGAATCGTTTCGCAATTTGCGGTTGTTTGTCATTGGTGTCATGCCACATATAGTCTGGTGCTCCTGCTTATATATTTAGAGATGCTTCATAACATCCAAAAAGAATCTGCAATGCCATTGGTCTTAACGTTTTTTCCATACACATCTCATATGAAGTCTTCCACAAGAGCTACATACAGGAGATATGTAACATCCTAACAATAGATAATGTCTTGCAGTCGCTTCGCCTATACAGTTAATCAAGCAATTGTATAGACGAAGAGACTATAGATATTAATCTCGCACAGAATCTATCTTACATATTTATAAGGCTACCATTCGTCCTTGTTTTAATATTGCCTGTCTGGTGTTCCTGCTGTATATTTAGAGATTCATAGAAGAATCTGCATTGTTATGGGTCCTAACCTGGCATCTCTGCTTCAGTCCCCCCCCCCGCCTTATTGTTGCTTCACTGCGTCTTCTCTATAAATACTTTCAAGGTCATTTTTCCGATGAACTTTTCACTATGGTACCTAGACTTTATGAATAGTAGATTGGCAGCAAGGTCTCATCAGTTGAAATGCCTAGATATAAGCGCAAGTTTTATGCTAAACGTTTCTTCTATCGCATTTCTCGCTTGTGAAACTCTCTTCCAAACCATTTTATTCGAAGTAGTGTGGCATATCATCATCTTGATTATATTTTTATTTTCTCTTTGAGTTACATGTGCTATCCATTTCAGTTGTTGCTGCTGTTGAAAGTCTTTAAATGATGTAGTTTCTGTTATTTGTTAATGTTATGGATCTTTCTAGTATTGATGGGGTTTTCAACATTTTCCTAACCTTTTTATTTCCATTTCAGTTAGTGTTGGAACGTCAATATTTTGATTATGTCATTATTTCCTCTTTGAGAGATTATTCATTTTTTTCAGTTATATGTGCTATTCATTTCAGTTGTTGCTGCTGTTGAAAGTCCTTAAGTGATGTAGTTTCTCTTATTTGTTAGTGATATGGCTCTTTCTAGTATTGATGGGGATTTCCTTCCTAACCTTTTATTTGAAGTAGTGTGGAACGTCAATATTTTGATTATGTCATTATTTTCTCTTCAAGTTACATATGCTATCTATTTTAGCTGTTGCAACTATTCAAAGTTCTCAAGAAATGTGATTTTTTATAAAATCCAAAGAATCTGCAATATTATTGGTCCTGAATTGGCATCTCGGCTTCATTTTCTTCGTATCTTTTTTTTGTTTTATTATAGATATTTCTATATTTTTAAAACTTAACTAAAACAAAAGAAACAACGAACCAAAACAATCGACCTGTGGCAAAATTTAGCAAGCTTGTCACGCCAGAACAGTGATTCCCATTTTTTTTCCTCTGGGACGCATTTTCGGAATGAATATTTGCTCGCGCCTAACCAAATTTTATGTGAGAAAAGTACATTAACCCCCAAAAAAAAAAAAAACAGCGAGAGCGTTAAAGAGTGATAACCCCGGATTGAAAGTTAGAACATTATCATTGATAACTCTCTCCTCCTATTTGCGGACCATTTTTACATTATTCTTAGTACTTGATATAAGGCAAAAATATCACAGTGATAAAATCGATCAATAATTATTTATAACTATTTATACTGGGATTTATGCTTCCAATTACAAGTAATCCATAATGATATTTCAAATTTTGAAATCATATTTACTTTTTGGCATATGAATTTTTCGAAACTCTTTCTAAATCATTGATTGTCTTTCAGTCATTCCGCCTCGCCTATTATCCACTTCCGTCGCACCTATGAAAACCACTGCGCTAGAGCAATTACGACTGAGTAGTGATTTCGATCGTCACTGGGTGTCCTATACTATACTTTCGGCCTTGTGTCATGTCTACGCTACAACTTTGTACATGTGGGAGAATTTTTTCTATGTTTTTTTTTTTAATTTATTCGTGAATCAAATCTGCACAAATTTGTGTAATATGTTTTCTGAATACGATTCCTTCTCTTGACTTATTTGGACGCGCTTAATTAAAATACACCAACCTTTTTTCTGGCAGTTGTTAAGAAGCAACATTGCTTTCAGGCCATTGCTCTCATTGTCTTTCTCTCTTTTATCACGTCTCCGGGAACATTTCTTTTTTATCCGCCGACTCAGCACCGCCGACTCAGCACCGCCGACTCAGCACCGTGACAACTTCAGGACAACACACCACCAAACTATTCAGTGCGAGGACAACTCAACGCTGACATCGAATTCATAACTTCAGACCAGTTTTGCGCATATCTCTAAAATCGGTTTTGAGTTGAAAATATTTTGAAAGTTTGGCTGTTTGTCTTAGTTTTGTATTGTTTATATTGTAAGTAATTTTCGTATAATCCACATACAATTTTGTAATTTAAACGTTAACGTTAATAATAGAACAGTGTACAATTTATAAACACCTAAAGAAAGATATCTATATATTAACCTCTAAATGTTACATATTTACAACGAAAATTATGTTTACTGCAAAAGTTCCCAAAGCACAATATTTTTTGTGTAAACTTTGTAATCCTTGACAGTTCGTAGATTCAATCAGTAATTTCAGAGGCTGCTTATTTCTCGTCCTACTAAGAGCAACGTATCTTCAGATATATTTTTTAAATTTATTTTCTTTTCTCAAGCTGTTACCAAATTCCACAAGATAAGCCCCGAATTGTAACATAAAACCGGCATTAAAACTAATTATTTAATTGTAAAGAGTGTTTCATTAAGACGGATCAAAATCTGCTGTAAATAAATCAGTGTTATTGGTGAAAATTTTATTTATTTCTCTATTGAATCATGTTATTTAAATCATGGCAATTATGTGTATCGCCCAAATGTCCACCAAATCTGAAAGAAAAAGAAAACAACCATTAGGCGTTTAAACGCAATTCACATTAAAATCGGTCCAAGTTATTGGAACATGCTTTATAAGCTTTTAATTGCTATTGTAAAAAATATAAATGAAGGAGGTAGTGTGAATAAAAAAATCATTTGATGACTAACGAATTATTACAAGAATTGTTCCCCACCATTTTTTAATTATAATTTTTAAAGTTTAAAATGGATTTCTGAAAATGAACAAAGGATTCCTGTGGCGTATTATATATACGAACTCTCTTCCTTAGCGTCAACGGGACCAAGTTAGCACGGCACCGGGTGGGTCATTGTTATTTTGCACACTTCCCCTCAATTGTTACACACGCACAAAAAAAAAAAGCGTATATATATATATATATATATATATATATATATATATATATACGGACAAAGTCAAACAATTATTATAAGACATTTTTATGTTTATACATTCTTTTTATAGATACAAATATTTAAGTAAATGCTCTGTTTAAAATACACAGTATTAAACAAAATTTACCGGCCTGAATGTCCGAGAAATTCGGAGGACGATTATTTTCTGTGAAAATTTCTCGGACATTCAGGCCGGTAAATGTTGTTTAATACTGTATTTTAAACAGAGCATTTACTTAAATATTTGTATCTATAAAAAGAATGTATAAACATAAAATGGCTTAATTATATATATATATATATATATATATATATATATATATATATATATATATATATGGCGTATTGTATATACAGATTATAGTGGAAATATGGATTAACGATTCTGATGTAATCCAAATAAATTAATGCTTTCAAAAACTAAAATAACATTTTCCTTACATACGGGACCGTATGGAAACACCGCTTAGTGTAATAATTAATCTCCTACAACCCAAAATATGTTTCGGCTTAAAATAATCCAGAAAGGGTTGATAAAGCGAAAAAAAACTAATCAGCCAATAAATTTTGCTGTCAGCCGCGGGTAACTGAAACCACGAATAAATGAAGAACATTAACAACATTTAACATTCGTCCCATCCCCGACAAAAATGGTCCATCAATTTGACGCCTATTCCCGTGACACCTTGCTATATACATATTTGACTCCCTCGGTAATTTGTATTGAAAAGATTATGAAAATGTCTGAACTAAATACAATAGGGTATTTATTATTTATGGTATTGATCATTTATAAAGATGTATTATGTATCATTTTATAAAGAATTGATCAATGTATAAGAAATACAAAATAAATAAAAATGTATAAAAAATTACAGAATTATTAAAGTATGTAGTCCAACTACAAAACAATATATATTATAAAATGAACAAAGTCCGACAATTATTTTAAGACATTTTTATAGATACAAATATTTAAATAAATGCTCTGTTTATAATAAACAGTATTAAACAACATTTACCGGCCTGAATATCCGAGAAATTTTTATGGAAAATATACGTCCTCCGACATATACACCAGCTAGATGTTTTCCATAAACGCTGTCTGCGTGCAGTCTGTGGAGTTAAGCTTCAAGATAGGACATTTAATGTAGACCTGTTTAACAGGTGTAATATTGGAGGAATCGAGACTTTTATCATACAGTCTCAGTTACGGTGGACTGGTCATGTCTTGAGAATGTCTGATGACAGGATACCCAAGATCTTAATGTACAGCCAGTTAGATCAGGGCTACAGGAATGTAGAACGCCCATGGCTAAGATACAAAGACAAGCTGAAAAGCGACTTGTCAGCAGTCAATATACCACATAACACCCTTGAGCACTTAGCCTTGGAGCGGGTAGAATGGAAATCAACGTGTTTCAGTGGACTCAGCAATTTTCACTCTACTTGTCTGAATCATCTTCAAGAAGTGAGAGCAAAATCTAAAAGGTCAGCCAATCTAACAGTGATCTCATCTCACAATCCTCACACTTGCTCCATATGTGGCCTCCTTTGTAAATCACTAGAGGGTCTTAAATCCCACTTAGGATTATTGCACAAAATTTCATAACAATCAATAAGCTGTCAGATCCTCATACGTCGAAACCGACGGAGAGTACATATATATATATATATATATATATATATATATATATATATATATATATATATATATTACACACACAATTTATATATATATATATATATATATATATATATAAATTCCTGCTTGTTATATATATATATATATATATATATATATATATATATATATAGACTCTCCTGACGGTTTCGATTGTATGAATATATATATATATATATATATATATATATATATATATATATATATATATATATAAATAAAAGAAAGAAAAGTAAGATATAAAATCCGGTGTTCTTATAGATATTTTATTTTTTACAAAATAGTGCTCAATGTAAATTTACAGAACATTAATATTATAAATTAATTGATTTAAAATATAGTTATTTTCGCTACACAGTTCAACCATGTTTCAAAATAGAAAGCTAAAACCCTAATTTTATTTTTGCAATTTATAATTTAATTGCAAAATAAAATTAGGGGTTTTAGCTTCTATTTTGAAACATGGTTGGAACTGTGTAGCGAAAATAAATAATTTTAAAAATTTATAATATATATATATATATATATATATATATATATATATATATATATATATATATATATATATAAATTCCTTGTAAATATATATATATATATATATATATATATATACATATATATATATAAATTCCTGCTTGTTATATATATATATATATATATATATATATATATATATATATATATATATTTCTATATATTAACAAGCTGGAATGTATATATATATATATATATATATATATATATATATATTCCTGCTTGTTAATATATATATATATATATATATATATATATATATATATATAAAGATGCATCAAAATCTAGATGGGTCTCCTTCAGTTTAAAAGACCCATTCCACCTAGATGGGCCCAAATACTCTAAATTGTTTCAAATTAGTTCGAAGTAGCCCCATTAGATATGAAAATAAGGAAATGAGAAAATGAAGAGAACCCCTCTTGTTCTTTAGAGGCACAAGACTAGAAGTTCCTTGTGGGGTGGGGCCCTCTAACCTTAGAGCCCCTGCGTTGCAGCCCATTCTAACTCATATGTAAACCCAGCACTGACAATGCGTTTCACTTTTCTGGATATTCATTTATCTACTTCATATGTCTTTTACCGATGCAATGTGTTGAATAGTAACAGTCGCATTGTGACACATTTCAAATTGTTTTGGTCCAACGCTAGTTATATTCAATATTTACCATCCGTTTTTAATAGATTGCATCTTCCAGACCCCCATTTCCAGTTTAAAACCTACTAAACCACTTTGAAGATTTTTAATACCATGTCACTTTAGAATGTACATTATCACTGCTCTCCACAGCTTCCTTTCTCTTAATATTTCTGAATTGCCATGGGAAAGTTAGTTGAGTGGTTTTCTGAACGCCAAACAACTGGCATTGATGCGTAATACACATTTTTCACTGTTACCAAGCAGGCGTTTTCAGATTTCTACTTATCTTCGTCTGGCACTGAGTCAGATGCCTGGCCGAAGAAGATTGTGTTGCGTCAATTTTCAACGTAAATGTACAGCTTTCAAGCTTTTAATGATTTTCTCTTTTTCTTTCGTTTGCTTTTTCTTTCTTTCTAGTCGTTCTGTTTTCTTTTTTACTCGATTTTTTATTTTCTTTCCGTTTTTCTTTCTTTCTTTCTTTCTCTTTCTTTCTTTCTTTCTTTCTTTCTTTATTTTCTTTCTTTCTTTCTTTCTTTCTTTCTTTCTTTCTTTCTTTCTTTCTTTCCAGCCTTTATTTCTTTCTTTCTTTCCAGCCTTATACTTTCTTTCTTTCTTTCTTTATTTTCTTTCTTTTCTTTCTTTCTTTCTTTCTTTCTTTCCAGCCTTATACTTTCTTTCTTTCTTTCTTTCTTTCTTTCTTTCTTTCTTTCTCCGTCATTTTAATTTCTTTCTTTTTTATTCGACGTTTTATTTTCTTTCTAATTTTCCTTTCGTTTTTCTTTCTTTCTTTCTTTCTTTCTTTCTTTCTTTCTTTCTTTTTTTTTTCTTTCTTTCTTTCTTTCAAGCCTTATTCTTTCTTTCTTTCATCCTTTCGCTCATTCCGGTTTATTCTTTCTTTCTTTCTTTCTTTCTTTCTTTCTTTCTTTCTTTCTTTCTTTCCTGTCGTTTTGTTGTTTTTCTTTATTTATTTATTTCTTTATTTATTACTCCGTCATTTTAATTTCTTTCTTTCTTTCTTTCTTTCTTTCTTTCTTTCTTTCTTTCTTTCTTTCTTTCTTTCTCACCGTTTTGCTATCTTCTTTTCTTTCTTTCTTTCTTTATTACTCTGTCATTTGAATTTCTTTCTTCTTATTCTTTCTTTGTCTCTTTCTTTTTTTTTATTCTTTCTTTCTATGCTTTGAACCCCTTTCGCTTACTCAATCATCCTCTACGCCCTCGCTACTTAAAAAGCGCGAAACACTCAAAAACAAAAACAAAAAAAAGAGAGAGAGAGTGGTGGGGGTCGTTGTAAGTTGAGATAGAATGCGTAGGGGGTAAAGGTACAGGACACAGGCTGCAGGGTGGTGCCAGAGAAGGAAGAGAGAAGGATTAAAAAAAATAAATGATGTTGAGGGAAAATGTCGAAAACAGGGGAAGATCGGTGGGGAGATTCCCGCGTAATAAAGAGAAGGAAGAAGATGGCGTCTGGAGAGATGGGTAGTTAAGATTCAGGGCCGGGGTGTTGAAGGAGGGGGTCGCAGTCGGCCGAAGATGAAAGAAGCCGAACTGGGAAGTTCAACAGCCCAACCATTTTGCTGTTTTCACGAGTTTTTGTGTGAGAGAGACGGGTTTTTTCTTTTTTTTCGTTTTTTTCTTGCCTTTTTCGCTTTCTGCTTAGCTTCTTCGAGATCATGTACCTTCTCCTTCCGCCTACGTCTTGTACCCTTTCCCTTAGCGCATGTCCCCCCCCGACATTCTATCTGCACTTGCCTTCGTTCATTGTTCTTTCTTTCTTTCTTTCTTTCTTTCTTTCTTTCTTGCTTTCTCAATTTCTTTCTTTAACTTTTCCCTTTCACACTCCTTTCTCTTTTCTCTTTAAACTCATTTCTTCCTTCTTTATTCCTTTCTTTTCGCCGTTCCTTTCTTTACTTTCGTTACCTTATTCGATTTCCATTTCTTTCTCTCTTTCTTTCTTTCTTTCTTTCTTTCTTTCTTTCTTTTCCTTTCTTTTTCACACGCTTTTCTCTTAAATTTTATTTCTTCTTTCATTCTATCTTTTTTCCTTTCCCGATTTCTAGCTTTTAATTTCTTCTCTGTATTAGACTTCTCTTTCTTTCTTTCTTTCTTTCTTTAAATTCTTTCTTTCTTTCTTTCTTTCTTTCTTTCTTTCATATTTCTTTTTCTTTTCACTTTAACCTCATTTGTTCCTATTTTTTGTTTCCCGATGTCTGCCTTTTACTTTCTTTAATCTATTAGATTTCTCTTTCTTTCTTTCTTTCTTTCTTTCTTTCTTTCTTTCTTTCTTATTTCTTTTTCTTTTCTCTTTAACCTCATTTGTTCCTATTTTTTGTTTCCCGATGTCTACCTTTTACTTTCTTTAATCTATTAGATTTCTCTTTCTTTTTTCTTTCTTTCTTTCTTTCTTTCTTTCTTTCTTTTTTCTTTTTTTCTTTCTTTCTTTCTTTCTTTCTTTCTTTCTTTCTTTCTTTTCTCTTTATCCCCATTTCTTCCTATTTTTTCTTTCACGATTTCTTTCTTTTACGTTTTTTTTTTACTCTAATAGACTTTCCTTTATTCTAATTTCTCGATTTCTTTCTTTCTTTTCCTTTTCTGTTTCACACGCTTTTTTCTTTTCTCTTTAATCTCATTTCTTCCTTCTTTCTTCCTTTCTTTTCGGCATTACCTTCTTTACTTTCGTTACTCTATTCTTTCTTTCTTTCTTTCTTTCTTTCTTTCTTTCTTTCTTTCTTTCTTT
>CAHIKZ030001114.1:1657500-1750000 GCA_903632075.3 Acanthosepion pharaonis
AAGCCTGCAAATATTGAAATACATCGCTGACGATAACATTTTTTTAATTTGCCTACAGATCTGGTCTGTTGCATCCGAAGTCCGTTGATGGGAGGGGTGTCCGGAGATGAGAGGTTTGTCTGTATAAAACAAAAACAAAAAAAAAAATTACTCAAATTGTTTTAAAATATGTTATTCCATTTTCTTATTTTGTTGTGTTCTTGTTGCAACATTTTTTTTTCACTCAGAAGAAGAAGCCAGGTGCAAATTAATGTGAGCTCCATCGGACAATCAATTTAATGAGCCACATAAGCATGCTAATAATCCGAATTCTGATTCGTAAAGCGCGAAGCAAAATTAGACCGGAAATAGCACCAGATAAATGTGGTTTTGTCAAAGGCATTAGAAAAATGTAATGCTATATTTATAAAAAGATTGCTTTCGAAGAGAGCATTAAAATGCAGAAGGATGTATATTTATGTTTCACTGATTACGCAAAAGCTAGATAGAGCTTCTTCTTTTATGTGCTGTGTCCCTTCTGGGCGTAGGCGATCATAGCCCTCCACAACATCTGTCCCTTGTAACTCTTAATAAGTTTTGTCTTTTTGTCATTGCTCCCAAACCCTGTTTTGCCATCCATTTTCTCAAGCCCATTAAATATGTCATGCGTTACTTTCATCTGTCCCCTTTTTCGTCTATCCGTCCTATGGGTATCAGATTTTCCAAGGCCTCCTTCCTCATTATGTGTCCCAGAAATTTCAGCTGCCCCTTCCTGATGTTAAGCACAAGTTTCATCTTTGCTTCCATTCTCTCCAAAACGTCGTCGTGGCTCACATGATCGGCCCATGGTGTCCTCAGCATCTTTCTGTAGAACAACATTCAACAGTTGCAACTGCTGAAATGGATATTACATGTAACTCGAAGAGAAAATAATGACATAATCAAAATGTTGACGTTCCACACTACTTCAAATAAAAGGTTAGGAAGGAAACCCCCATGAATACTAAAAAGAACCATAACACTAACAAATAACAGAAACTACATCACTTAAGGACTTTCAACAGCAGCAACAACTGAAATGGATAGCACATGTAACTCAAAGAGAAAATAATGACATAATCAAGGTATTGATATTCTACACTAATTAGAATAAAAGGTTAGGAAGCGACAGGTGCGATAGAAGTTGAACTACATCCAGTCATGATGATTGGGTGTCCCCTCGGGGAGTCTCCGGGCCTTAAGAGAATATTGGGCCTCAAACTCCTGCCGGCCTCAAATGAAACTCTCATATATAATACATCGCTAAAGATGCGGGTAAAATGATCTGCTCCCTGTACTGCTCTAGTAAGTACCTGACCCCTCATGCTATCCTCTATCTTTAGAAGAGTCATATCAGGCCTAATATGGAGTACAGCTGTCATATTTGGGTGGGAGCTGCCCAGTGATCACTTTCCAGTTCAAAAGCGTCGCCAAGTCCTTATTAGAGAAGAAATATTGTCTACTCTCCAAGCTCTCTGTCACAGGCGGGGTTTGACGAGTCTCGCTACTTTCCTTGGTTCTGGCTGGTCTAAGCTTCACAGGTAGGACCCGCCATGCTACTTACAAACCATCCACATTTCTTCCGTATTCTCACTTCAGCAGAATGAACAAAATTACAGGAGAGTTCCGTAAGGTTTAAGTAGAACTCCTATATACGATCCATTGCTAAAGATGCGGGTAAAATGATCAGCTCCCTGTACCGCTCTGGTACGTACCTTACCTCTCACACTATCCCCTAGTTTTATAAGAGCCATATCAGGCCTTAAATGGAGTACAGTTTTCATATTTGGGTGAGAGCTGCCCAGACCTCACTTTCCAGTCTCGATAGAGTTCAAAAGCGTCTCCAAGTCCTTATTGGAGAGGAAATATTTTCCAACCTCTCCCTCACAGGCGGCAGTGTGGCGAGTCTCTCACTACACCTGTCGCTACTTCCACGGAAAGTTTTCGGATGAACCGCATATTGGGCTTCAAACTCCTGCCGGCCTCAAATGAAACTCTCATATGTAATCCATCGCTAAAGATGCGGGTAAAATTATCAGCTCCCTATACCACTCTAGTAAGTACCTGGCCCCTCATGCTATCCTCTACCCTTATAAGAGTCATATCAGGCCTAAAAGGGAGTACAGTTGTCATATTTGGGCTAGAGCTACCCAGACTTCACTTTCCAGTCTCGATAGAGTTCAAAAGCGTCTCCAAGTCCTTATTGGAGAAGAAATATTTTCCAACCTCTCCCTCACAGGCGGGGGTGTGGCGCGTCTCTCACTGCGCCTATAGCTACTTCCACGGAACGTTTTCGGATGAATTACCTTCTTTGGTTCCCTGAGGTCTAACCTTCATGGATAGGACTCACCATGCCACTTACATTGTAACAAATCACCCACATTCCCTCTGTATTCCATCGACGAGAAGCCAATTCCCCTCAAACAGCTTCTTCGCACGAAGCACTGCCCTGCGGAACAGACTCCAAAGAGGACGTTTCCCCGATCACTACAATCTTAACGGAACCCTCTACTTCGAGTGGCCCGCTGGCCTTGTACAGGTTGAACCTTAATATATATATATAAAAAAAAGAAACAATTCCCTACTAATTTTTTTCGAATATTTTTCATCCGTGGTTGTTTAAATCAGCGGATGTGAAAACCGCGGATACTCTATTCTGTGTATTGCCAATTTAAATCTATCCGTCATCGTTTTATATCCATGACTTTTTTTTAAAGTCGAGTATTTTTTAACCATAAAACTACCGTTATAGCTCATTCTAGCTTCAGATGTATCTTTTTTTTATATATATATATTTTTGATAGTCGACCGGGATTGAGTGTCCAAGTCGTAAACCTCGAACCGCTTAGCCTCTCGTATAAATTAGACAAACCAAGTCGTTTCAATAGATTGATAAAGACGGGTAGGTTACACCCCTTTGTAATTACAACGGATACCTACATTCAGAAAAGTTAATAAGCTAAAAGATTTAAGGGTCTTAATCATGGGTATGGCGCTATCTGGAAATTAGTTCCTTAAACTATATCTTTTTTATTTATTTTTTTTTAATTTAAGGATTTTTTCTTTCAGTTTTAGAACCAAAAAAAATATATATATTGCGACAAGACGTTACTAGGTGCTTTATCTCAGACTCACCTCAACTTGAAATGTACCTTTCAGTCGGATCGAGCAAACTGCAGCAGACCTCTCAATCCGTTGATAGTAAGTTCATTTCTCCGATTTGTACTCCTTAAACTTAATTCAGATTAGTTTTACATTCCTATAGTACTATATTTTAATCGACTGAATGTCCGATCTTTCAAATATTGTCCAAACCTCTGACATTAGGTATTTTTCATTATTACAAGAAAGATTGAAACACAGAATATTATTTTTTGCTGATTTGATTTTCTTTTCAGCCGACCGACTCTCCATTATTCCTAATAATGCCTTATGTTGTGAAATCTCCATTGTCTCAAGAATGATTCACACTTTTGTGATTTTGTTGATTCTATTTCAAGATTTTAACTAAAGCTTACAATATACATACATACATACATATATACCTATATATATTGCATGAATCATTCATACAAAAAACAGATATGGAAGTTAATATAAATGGCGAATATATTTGATATTAAAATAACTGATCCGAGGTGCAACTTTCGGATAATAACTGTGACATTCCTCTATTTATTGAATAATTTAGTTCATGCCACATTGACTGAAAAACCTACCAGTACAAAAGTATTCTCCTATTATCATATTGGCAAAAAAACGCACAATCTTAAAATTTAAAAATTAAAACTTAGCGTTGCGACCGCACGCTCCAAAACAATTTCTTACACTTAACAATAACATTTATAAAAACATATTTCGGATTACATCTATTCTTTCGTTGTCCTGTTATTATCGGAATGTAAAAAACAAATCCATTTCCATACCTGACGATGTCTGTATGCACAGATGAAAGCTTGTAAAAAAAATAAAAAAAAGACCTTATGCAACTGGAATTTATCAACAGGGATCATAAGATCCATCTACAGGTTCGGGGTTAATGTAATTTATTAAATTTGTTTGCGAAGATGTATTCTCACCATTTATATCATTAACTTCTATATCTGTTTTTTTGTACGAATGATTCATGTAATGTAAATTGAACTGCACCACATATTTGATATATATATATATATATATATATATATATATATATATATATATGGGTATAAGGGTTCGTGTGCACTTTAAAAATTATAACTTTATTTGTATTTTGATAGAAATAATTTGTAAAAAGGATTACAAAGAAGTAAATCTATATTTTTTGAAGGTTTTATTGAAATTTTATTTAAGTTTCCACATGTCCTCCATCATTAGCAATACAAAGGGTAATACGATTTTGCAGCTCACGGAAAACATTTGCCAACTCATTTACAGTTATGCCTGAAATCACATTAGTTATTTTAGCTATACTTAAAACTAGGTACATTAAACTTTATAACATTTTTACAGATTATTTCTATCGCAAATACAAATAATGTTATAAATTTTTTAAAGTGCACACGAACTTTATGGACACGTTATATATATATATATATATATATATGCGTGTGTATTTAGGTAGCAATCCATCTTTCATGCACGTTTTATTGAATACGAAAGACATGGTGCTTTGATTTAGTTTTTATAAATTATATAAAAACTGTCCTATTATTCTTTCATACCTAGCGTTTTCGGCGATACATTTAGCCATTTTAAAGGTTGAATTATATTAACTGTTAACAAGAAATAGATTGTTGTATGTATGTATTTATAAAATGTTTTCATTTTCAAAACACGGTCAAGATATTATGTCCATGTTCATAGATGATATTATTGAATTTTGTTATTTTTTGTTTTGTTTTTATTATTTTAGCCTCTTGTTTTCACATGTAGACGATGCTATTATATTTGGGTATCAACAAATACGTTACGAATAAGGTTCAGTAGATCTCGATGAGTATTTAAAGGAGACCTAATTGAGCTATGGTCAACAAGATGTAGTGTGAGCCTTCGTGTCAACACTCAATAATATCAACTTTGAACATGCGCACAATATCTTGACCGTGTTTTGAAAATGAAAATATTATATAAATGCATGCATACAACAATCTACTTCTTACAGTTAATATATTTCAACCTTGCTAAATGTATAGCCGAAAGCGTTCGGAAAAAGAAGATTTGGACAGGTTCTTTATATAATTTAATTAACGAGAGGAAAAAAATCATTAGATCACATGAGAAATTGTATTAAAAACTAAATCAAAGCACCTTGTTTGTTGTATTCAGTGAAACGTTCATATATATATATATATATATATATATATATATATATATGTGTGTGAAAAGTGTATATAAATATAAATAAATATATATATGTATAATTATTTATATATTATATGCGCGGTACTTATTAGAAAGCGCTCAATATCTGAGATAGAGCTAACATATATATATATATATATATATATATATATATATATATATATATATGTGTGTGTGTGTGTGTGTGTGTGTGTGTGTGTGTGTGTAAATGTTTAAATTTAAGAACGCTCAAAAAATGTTTTAAGGCTGTGAAAGTCAAGGTAAACTATGGAAGATGTTGAGGGATATAATTTAATACTTAATAAACGAAAGTGAATACATTTTGTTATTGTTGAATTTGTTATTTTCTTATTTGTTTATATATATATATATATATATATATATATATATGCTTCATTATTAATGGAATTATTGCATATTACTTTGTTTTAATTCGATCGATTATTTATGCATTTATTTATTGTAAATAATAGAAGGTTTTGACTTAATCCTGTTCTTTTAATTTTTAGAAATTTTTATAATCAGGTATTTTCTCTTGGTAAAGAAGTAATTCTTTCATGAAAGGAGAGATATAAAACAAATAGGGAACGCTGGTTAACATTTTAGCAAGTGTCGATAGCAGTACTCTCAAGAAATTTCTTTCTAAATATCTTATTTTCTTTTTTAATAAGTGTGGCATTCTTACCATGGAAGGTGTGGTTGGTTTTGTTTATGCATCACAAATGTATTTAATAAATTGTATATATAATATCAGTTCAATAGATACATTTATGCATTTACGCTTATATATATATATATATATATATATATATGTGTGTGTGTGTGTGTGTGTGTGTGTGTGTGTGTGTGTGTGTAACGCATCGCTCTTCAATTATGAATTGGGTGCTCTGGCTATTGATTTGGTGTTTATATACATCACGTATATAATACGTTAAAAGATTCCTTTTCTTTGCCATGCGCTGATAGCTTAGGGGTGGAGACTCTGACTGAAGCCAAATCGGTCAAGTTTCGATCCCGGCGAGAAACCACCTGATATCTAACTAAACTGATGACTGTGATACAGCGAAACAGGCTTGTGTGTGGATGACTAAGCTCTCGTTCGCCTATTGAGCACTATGGAGAAGGGGATTTTTGAGAGCGGCTTCTCCTGTTATTAACGCATCGCTCTTCAGTTATGAATTGAGCGTTTTTATACATCAAATATGTAAACATTTGTTATGGTAATTTACCCCCGAACGCATGGACTCTCCCAGCTATAAATAGGAGCAGGTACTGCCTTTTGGAGAATGAAGTTTCCAGTAGTCAGCTCTGAGAGTCGGACCGAATATTCTTGCTGTAACACTCTCGTTTGTATATGTTCGTATTACTGTTTCTGTTATTTAAATCAATTCATCTTTTGTGTCTTTATTTCTGGCCCTAACAAGGCCACAACAACAGTTATAAACGTTTATATACATCACATTAACAGATTCCTTCCTCTGCCATGCATCGATAGCTTAGGGGTGTATTCTCTGACTGATGCCAAATCGATCGAGATTAGATCCCGGTTTGAAGCAATCGGATGTCTAGCCTCTCTCTCTCTCTCTCTCTCTCTCTCTATATATATATATATATATATATATATATATATATATATATATATATATATATTCAACGGGTTTTTAATTCGACATAATTTCATATTATTATAAACGTTATTTTTTAATGCGTATACGTGGTTCAATTGCTATCCTTTTTCAATGTTATTTTCTTAAACAGTTAAATTAGTAGAAGTTCTCAATACTAGATCAGTTATTAATTTCATTGTTTAAGATAAAAACCAAAAAGAAACAAGGATAGCAACCTAAACACTCAAACGTCTGAATGTTTGTGATTGAGCGGTTTTAAGAATTCTTCAGATCATTTTCAAGATCCGTGTTTACTTCGCGCCGTTGTCTTTCTCATATTTAAAAACTTGTAAAACTGATCATTGGTTGGTTTACTTCATAGTGAAGTCCCGAGCAGTCGACTGACAGCCGAGATTCTACATTGACTGAATCTATCATCATTTGTTTGCCAAAAGATGTGGTCACTGGTACAGTCATTAACAAAAGTTTAAGACGGCCATGTAATTTTTCTCTCTCAAAGCTAAAAACAGCACAGTAACAAGTAATTTCCAAGAGACTGAATCAGTATTTGTATCATCTTCCTTTGTGTTTGATTGTGTTTGATTACTGTTTAGATACGATGAGAATAAATTGTTATATTAGTCAAGCAAAATTTCTTTTGTCCAGATTTATTCAATGGCCTCTCCTTGGGCTTCGGTACTTGAAAGTTGTTTTCCGCAACTTTGCTTTTGAGAATTCCTGATAAATTTCTAATTAAGTTCTTCCCCCACCACTTCTGTGTTGCCAAATTGATCCTCTTCAAAGAGTTTTGAATGATGTTTGACGGTGTCAAATATTGTTCATTGATGAATGTGTAAATACTGTGCATTGATGAAAGTGGAAATAATGTGCATTGATGAATGTGAAAACTTTGTGCATCGGTGAATGTGCAAATATTGAGTGTTGAAGAATAAGCAAATATTGTACATAGATTAGTGCGAAAATAATGTGCATTGATGAGTGTTCATATGTACTTCCAATGTCTCCTTAAGTAATTCCACATACCTTGCACAATTCATTGTTGTTCATGCGAGCAAGGAAGATGAGGATAAATTGGCAGAAAGTGGGAGTAATGGAAATGTGACCAAAAATACTGAGGATAGCATGGACCGAAAATATGAGCCATGAAAATGTGACCAAGGATGTTGTGGATGCCATTGACCGACATTGTTATCAATGAAAATGTGACCAAGGATGTTGTGGATGATGCCATTGACCGGACATTATTATGGAGCAATGAAAATGTGACCAAGGATGTTGACCAAGGATGGATGCCATTGACCGACATTGTTATCAATGAAAATGTGACCAAGGATGTTGTGGATGCCATTGACCGACATTGTTATCAAAGAAAATGTGACCAAGGATGTTGTGGATGCCATTGACCGACATTGTTATCAATGAAAATGTGTCCAAGGATGTTGTGGATGCCATTGACCGACATTGTTATCAATGAAAATGTGACCAAGGATGTTGTGGATGCCATTGACCGACATTGTTATCAATGAAAATGTGACCAAGGATGTTGTGGATGCCATTGACCGACATTGTTATCAATGAAAATGTGACCAAGGATGTTGTGGATGCCATTGACCGACATTGTTATCAATGAAAATGTGACCAAGGATGTTGTGGATGCCATTGACCGACATTGTTATCAATGAAAATGTGACCAAGGATGTTGTGGATGCCATTGACCGACATTGTTATCAATGAAAATGTGACCAAGGATGTTGTGGATGCCATTGACCGACATTGTTATCATTGTTTGGATGCCATTGAAAATGTGACCAAGGATGTTGTGGATGCCATTGACCGACATTGTTATCAATGAAAATGTGACCAAGGATGTTGTGATGATTGCGACATTGTTATCAATGAAATGTGACCAAGGATGTTGTTGTTATCAATGAAAATGTGACCAAGGATGTTGTGGATGCCATTGACCGACATTGTTATCAATGAAATGTGACCAAGGATGTTGTGGATGCCATTGACCGACATTGTTATCAATGAAAATGTGACCAAGGATGTTGTGGATGCCATTGACCGACATTGTTATCAATGAAAATGTGACCAAGGATGTTGTGGATGCCATTGACCGACATTGTTATCAATGAAAATGTGACCAAGGATGTTGTGGATGCCATTGACCGACATTGTTATCAATGAAAATGTGACCAAGGATGTTGTGGATGCCATTGACCGACATTGTTATCAATGAAAATGTGACCAAGGATGTTGTGGATGCCATTGACCGACATTGTTATCAATGAAAATGTGACCAAGGATGTTGTGGATGCCATTGACCGACATTGTTATCAATGAAAATGTGACCAAGGATGTTGTGGATGCCATTGACATTGACATTGTTACTGACATCAATGAAAATGTGACCAAGGATGTTGTGGATGCCATTGACCGACATTGTTATCAATGAAAATGACCAAGGATGTTGTGGATGCCATTGACCGACATTGTTATCAATGAAAATGTGACCAAGGATGTTGTGGATGCCATTGACCGACATTGTTATCAATGAAAATGTGACCAAGGATGTTGTGGATGCCATTGACCGACATTGTTATCAATGAAAATGTGACCAAGGATGTTGTGGATGCCATTGACCGACATTGTTATCAATGAAAATGTGACCAAGGATGTTGTGGATGCCATTGACCGACATTGTTATCAATGAAAATGTGACCAAGGATGTTGTGGATGCCATTGACCGACATTGTTATCAATGAAAATGTGACCAAGGATGTTGTGGATGCCATTGACCGACATTGTTATCAATGAAATGTGACCAAGGATGTTGTGGATGCCATTGACCGACATTGTTATCAATGAAAATGTGACCAAGGATGTTGTGGATGCCATGACCGACATTGTTATCAATGAAAATGTGACCAAGGATGTTGTGGATGCCATTGACCGACATTGTTATCAATGAAAATGTGACCAAGGATGTTGTGGATGCCATTGACCGACATTGTTATCAATGAAAATGTGACCAAGGATGTTGTGGATGCCATTGACCGACATTGTTATAAATGAAAATGTGACCAAGGATGTGTGGATATCAATTGTGTGAAATGATGTTGTGGATGCCAAGGACATTGTTTATCAATGAAAATGTGACCAAGGATGTTGTGGATGCCATTGACCGACATTGTTATCAATGAAAATGTGACCAAGGATGTTGTGGATGCCATTGACCGACATTGTTATTATAAAATGTGATCAATGAGTTTGTGGAATTGACCGACATTGTTATCAATGAAAATGTGATGATGTTGTGGATGCCATTGACCGACATTGTTATTGAGAATTGATCAATGAAATTGACATTGTTATCAATGAAAATGTGACCAAGGATGTTGTGGATGCCATTGACCGACATTGTTATCAATGAAAAGTGACCAAGGATGTTGTGGATGCCATTGACCGACATTGTTATCAATGAAAAATGACCAAGGATGTTGTTGTGGATGCCATTGACCGACATTGTTATCAATGAAAATGTGACCAAGGATGTTGTGGATGCCATTGACCGACATTGTTATCAATGAAAATGTGACCAAGGATGTTGTGGATGCCATTGACCGACATTGTTATCAATGAAAATGTGACCAATGATGCTGTGGATGCCATTGACCGACATTGTTAGTTTGAAAATGCCAAGGATTGGATGCCATTGACCGACATTGTTATCAATGAAAATGTGACCAAGGATGTTGTGGATGCCATTGACCGACATTGTTATCAATGAAAATGTGACCAAGGATGTTGTGGATGCCATTGACCGACATTGTTATCAATGAAAATGTGACCAATGATGTTGTGGATGCCATTGACCGACATTGTTATCAATGAAAAATGTGATCAATGATGTTGTGGATGCCATTGACCGACATTATCAACGAAAATGTGACCAATGATGGATGCCAAAATTGTGACCGAAAATGTGGATGTTGTGGATGCCATTGACCGACATTGTTATCAATGAAAATGTGACCAAGGATGTTGTGGATGCCATTGACCGACATTGTTATCAATGAGAATGTGATCAATGATGTTGTGGATGCCATTGACCGACATTGTTATCAATGAAAATATGACCAAGGATGTTGTGGATGCCATTGACCGACATTGTTATCAATGAAAATGTGACCAAGGATGTTGTGGATGCCATTGACCGACATTGTTATCAATAAAAATGTGATCAATGAGTTTGTGGATGCCATTTGACATTGTTATCAATGAAAATGTGACCAAGGATGTTGTGGATGCCATTGACCGACATTGTTTTATCAATTGAAATTGTGATGTGACCAAGGATGTTGTGGATGCCATTGACCGACATTGTTATCAATGAAAATGTGACCAAGGATGTTGTGGATGCCATTGACCGACATTGTTATCAATGAAAATGACCAAGGATGTTGTGGATGCCATTGACCGACATTGTTATCAATGACCAAATATTTGTGGATGCCATTGACCGACATTGTTATCAATGGATGCCATTGACCGACATTGTTATCAATGAAAATGTGACCAAGGATGTTGTGGATGCCATTGACCGACATTGTTATCAATAAAAATGTGATCAATGATGTTGTGGATGCCATTGACCGACATTGTTATCAATGAAAATGTGACCAAGGATATTGTGGATGCCATTGACCGACATTGTTATAAATGAAAATGTGTCCAAGGATGTTGTGGATGCCATTGACCGACATTGTTATCAATGAAAATATGACCAAGGATGTTGTGGATGCCATTGACCGACATTGTTATCAATGAAAATGTGACCAAGGATGTTGTGGATGCCATTGACCGACATTGTTATCAATGAAAAAATGACCAAGGATGTTGTGGATGCCATTGACCGACATTGTTATCAATGAAAATGTGACCAAGGATGTTGTGGATGCCATTGACCGACATTGTTATCAATGAAAATGTGACCAAGGATGTTGTGGATGCCATTGATTGACACATTGTTATCAATGAAATGTGACCAATGATGTTGTGGATGCCATTGACCGACATTGTTATCAATGAAAATGTGACCAAGGATGTTGTGGATGCCATTGACCGACATTGTTATCAATGAAAATGTGACCAAGGATGTTGTGGATGCCATTGACCGACATTGTTATCAATGAAAATGTGACCAAGGATGTTAGGATGCCATTGACCGACATTGTTATCAATGAAAATGTGACCAAGGATGTTGTGGATGCCATTGACCGACATTGTTATCAATGAAAATGTGACCAAGGATGTTGTGGATGCCATTGACCGACATTGTTATCAATGAAAATGTGATCAATGAAATTGACCGACATTGTTATAAATGAAAATGTGATCAAGGATGTTGTGGATGCCATTGACCGACATTGTTATCAATGAAAATGTGACCAATGATGTTGTGGATGCCATTGACCGACATTGTTATCAATGAAAATGTGACCAGGATGTTGTGGATGCCATTGACCGACCGACATTGTTATCAATGAAAATGACCAAGGATGTTGTGGATGCCATTGACCGACATTGTTATCAATGAAAAATGTGACTAAGGATGTTGTGGATGCCATTGACCGACATTGTTATCAATGAAAATGTGATCAAGGATGTTGTGGATGCCATTGACTGACATTGTTATCAATAAAATGTGACCAATGAGTTTGTGGATGCCATTGACCGACATTGTTATAAATGAAAATGTGACCAAGGATGTTGTGGATGCCATTGACCGACATTGTTATTGAAAATCAATGATGCCATTATGACCAATGAAAATATGACCAGGATGTTGTGGATGCCATTGACCGACATTGTTATCAATGAAAATGTGACCAAGGATGTTGTGGATGCCATTGACCGACATTGTTATCAATAAAAATGTGATCAATGAGTTTGTGGATGCCATTGACCGACATTGTTATCAATGAAAATGTGACCAAGGATGTTGTGGATGCCATTGACCGACATTGTTATCAATGAGAGAATGATCAATGATGTTGTGGATGCCATTGACCGACATTGTTATCAATGAAAAAATGTGACCGACATTGTTATAAATGATGACCAAGGATGGATGCCATTGACCGACATTGTTATCAATGAAAATGTGACCAAGGATGTTGTGGATGCCATTGACCGACATTGTTATCAATGAAAATGTGACCAAGGATGTGTGGATGCCATTGACCGACATTGTTATCAATGAGAATTGACCATGATGTTGTGGACATTTGTTATCAATGAAAATGTGACCAATGATGTTGTGGATGCCATTGACCGACATTGTTATCAATGAAAATGTGACCAAGGATGTTTGGATGCCATTGACCGACATTGTTATCAATGAAATGTGACCAATGATGTTGTGGATGCCATTGACCGACATTGTTATCAATGAAAATGTGACCAAGGATGTTGTGGATGCCATTGACCGACATTGTTATCAATGAAAATGTGACCAAGGATGTTGTGGATGCCATTGACCGACATTGTTATCAATGAAAATGTGACCAAGGATGTTGTGGATGCCATGGATGACATTGTTATCAATGAAAATGTGACCAAGGATGTTGTGGATGCCATTGACCGACATTGTTATCAATGAAAATGTGACCAATGATGTTGTGGATGCCATTGACTGACATTGTTATCAATGAAAATGTGATCAATGATGTTGTGGATGCCATTGACCGACATTGTTATCAATGAAAATGTGACCAAGGATGTTGTGGATGATTGACCGACATTGTTACAATAAAAATGTGACCAAGGATGTTGTTGGATGCCTTTGACCGACATTGTTATCAATGAAAATGTGACCAAGGATGTTGTGGATGCCATTGACCGACATTGTTATCAATGAAAATGTGATCAATGATGTTGTGGATGCCATTGACCGACATTGTTATCAATGAAAATGTGATCAATGATGTTGTGGATGCCATTGACCGACATTGTTATCAATGGAAATGTGACCAAGGATGTTGTGGATGCCATTGACCGACATTGTTATCAATGAAAATGTGACCAAGGATGTTGTGGATGCCATTGACCGACATTGTTATCAATGAAAATGTGACCAATGATGTTGTGGATGCCATTGACCGACATTGTTAATGAAAAATGACCAAATGGATGACCGAAGGATATTGAAAGTATGACCAGGATGTTGTGGATGCCATTGACCGACATTGTTATCAATGAAAATGTGACCAAGGATGTTGTGGATGCCATTGACCGACATTGTTATCAATGAAAATGTGACCAATGATGTTGTGGATGCCATTGACCGACATTGTTATCAATGAAAATGTGACCAAGGATGTTGTGGATGCCATTGACCGACATTGTTATCAAAATGTGATCAATGATGTTGTGGATGCCATTGACCGACATTGTTATCAATGAAAATGTGACCAAGGATGTTGTGGATGCCATTGACCGACATTGTTATCAATGAGAATGTGACCAAGGATGTTGTGGATGCCATTGACCGACATTGTTATCAATGAAAATGTGACCAAGGATTGTGGATGCCATTGACCGACATTGTTATCAATGAAAATGTGACCAAGGATGTTGTGGATGCCATTGACCGACATTGTTATCAATGAAAATGTGACCAAGGATGTTGTGGATGCCAATGATTGACTGACATTGTTATCAATGAAAATGAAAATGTTGTGGATGTGATCAATGTGACCAAGGATGTTGTGGATGCCATTGACCGACATTGTTATCAATGAAAATGTGACCAGGATGTTGTGGATGCCATTGACCGACATTGTTATCAATGAAAAAAGGATGTTGTGGATGCCATTGACCGACATTGTTATCAATGAAAAATGACCAAGGATGTTGTGGATGCCATTGACCGACATTGTTATCAATGAAAATGTGACCAATGATGTTGTGGATGCCATTGACCGACATTGTTATCAATGAAAATGTGACCAATGATATTTGTGGATGCCATTGACCGACATTGAAAATTATCAATGAGAATGTGATCAATGATGTTGTGGATGCCATTGACCGACATTGTTATCAATGAAATGTGACCAAGGATGCTGTGGATGCCATTGACCGACATTGTTATCAATGAAAATGTGACCAAGGATGTTGTGGATGCCATTGACCGACATTGTTATCAATGAAAATGTGACCAAGGATGTTGTGGATGCCATTGACCGACATTGTTATCAATGAAATGTGACCAAGGATGTTGTGGTTGCCATTGACCGACATTGTTATCAATGAAAATGTGACCAAGGATGTTGTGGATGCCATTGACCGACATTGTTATCAATGAAAATGTGACCAAGGATGTTGTGGATGCCATTGACCGACATTGTTATCAATGAAAATGAAAAATGTGACATTATCAAGGATGTTGTTGTGGATGCCATTGACCGACATTGTTATCAATGAAAATGTGACCAAGGATGTTGTGGATGCCATTGACCGACATTGTTATCAATAAAATGATCAATGATGTTGTGGATGCCATTGACCGACATTGTTATCAATGAAAATGTGGATGTTGTGGATTTGACCGACATTGTTATCAATGAAATGTGATCAATGATGTTGTGGATGCCATTGACCGACATTGTTATCAATGAAAATGTGACCAAGGATGTTGTGGATGCCATTGACCGACATTGTTATCAATAAAAATGTGATCAATGATGTTGTGGATGCCATTGACCGACATTGTTATCAATGAAAATGTGACCAAGGATGTTGTGGATGCCATTGACCGACATTGTTATCAATGAAAATGTGACCAAGGATGCTGTGGATGCCATTGACCGACATTGTTATCAATGAAAATGTGACCAAGGATGTTGTGGATGCCATTGACCGACATTGTTATCAATGAAAATATGACCAAGGATGTTGTGGATGCCATTGACCGACATTGTTATCAATGAAATGCGACCAAGGATGTTGTGGATGCCATTGACCGACATTGTTATCAATGAAAATGTGACCAAGGATGTTGTGGATGCCATTGACAATGAGAATGTGATCGACATTGTTATCAATGAAAATGTGACCAAGGATGTTGTGGATGCAATTGACCGACATTGTTATCAATGAAAATGTGACCAAGGATGTTGTGGATGACCGACATTGTTATCAATGAAAAATATGACATTGTTATGACCAATGAAAATGTGATGCCAATTGATGTTGTGGATGCCATTGACCGACATTGTTATCAATGAAAATATGACCAAGGATGTTGTGGATGCCATTGACCGACATTGTTATCAATGAAAATGTGACCAAGGATGTTGTGGATGCAATTGACCGACATTGTTATCAATAAAAATGTGATCAATGATGTTGTGGATGCCATTGACCGACATTGTTATCAATGAAAATGTGACCAAGGATGTTGTGGATGCCATTGACCGACATTGTTATCAATGAAAATGTGACCAATGATGTTGTGGATGCCATTGACCGACATTGTTATCAATGAAAATGTGACCAAGGATGTTGTGGATGCCATTGACCGACATTGTTATCAATGAAAATGTGTCCAAGGATGTTGTGGATGCCATTGACCGACATTGTTATCAATGAAATGTGACCAAGGATTGTGGATGCCATTGACCGACATTGTTAAAATGTGACCAAGGATGTTGTGGATGCCATTGACCGACATTGTTATCAATGAAAATGTGACCAAGGATGTTGTGGATGCCATTGACCGACATTGTTATCAATGAAAATGTGACCAATGAAAATATTGACGACATTATCAATGGATGACCAAGGATGTTGTGGATGCCATTGACCGACATTGTTATCAATGAAAATGTGACCAAGGATGTTGACCGACATTGGATGCCATTGACCGACATTGTTATCAATGAAAATGATCAATGATGTTGTGGATGCCATTGACCGACATTGTTATCAATGAAAATGTGATCAAGGAATGCCATTGACCGACATTGTTATCAAGGATGTTGTGGATGCCATTGACCGACATTGTTATCAATGACCAAGGATGTTGTGGAATGACCGACATTGTTATCAAGGATGTTGTGGATGCCATTGACTGACATTGTTATCAATGAAAATGTGACCAAGGATGTTGTGGATGCCATTGACCGACATTGTTATCAATGAAAATGACCAAGGATGTTGTGGATGCCATTGACCGACATTGTTATCAATGAAAAAATGTGACCAAGGATGTTGTGGATGCCATTGACCGACATTGTTATCAATGAAAATGTGACCAAGGATGTTGTGGATGCCATTGACCGACATTGTTATCAATGAAAATGTGACCAAGGATGTTGTGGATGCCATTGACCGACATTGTTATCAATGAAAATGTGACCAAGGATGCTGTGGATGCCATTGACCGACATTGTTATCAATGAAAATGTGACCAAGGATGTTGTGGATGCCATTGACCGACATTGTTATCAATGAAAATGTGACCAAGGATGTGTGGATGCCATTGACCGACATTGTTATCAATGTGACCAAGGATGTTGTGGATGCCATTGACCGACATTGTTATCAATGAAAATGTGACCAAGGATGTTGTGGATGCCATTGACCGACATTGTTATCAATGAAAATGTGACCAAGGATGTTGTGGATGCCATTGACCGACATTGTTATCAATGAAAATGTGACCAAGGATGTTGTGGATTATTGACCGACATTGTTATCAATGAAAATGTGATCAATGATGTTGTGGATGCCATTGACCGACATTGTTATAAATGAAAATGACCAAGGATGTTGTGGATGCCATTGACCGACATTGTTATCAATGAAAATATGATCAATGATGTTGTGGATGCCATTGACCGACATTGTTATCAATGAAAATGACCAAATGTTGTGGATGCCATTGACCGACATTGTTATCAATGAAAATGACCAAGGATGTTGTGGATGCCATTGACCGACATTGTTATCAATGAAAATGTGACCAAGGATGTTGTGGATGCCATTGACCGACATTGTTATCAATGAAAATGTGACCAAGGATGTTGTGGATGCCATTGACCGACATTGTTATCAATGAAAATGTGATCAAGGATGTTGTGGATGCCATTGACCGACATTGTTATCAATGAAAATGTGACCAAGGATGTTGTGGATGCCATTTGACCAATGAAAATGTGACAAGGATTGTGGATCAATGACCGACAAAATGAAAATGTGACCAAGGATGTTGTGGATGCCATTGACCGACATTGTTATCAATGAAAATGATCAATGATGGATGCCATTGACCGACATTGTTATCAATGAAAATGTGACCAAGGATGTTGTGGATGCCATTGACCGACATTGTTATCAATGGAATGTTGTGGATGCCATTGACCGACATTGTTATCAATGAAAAAATGTGACCAAGGAAGGATGTTGTGGATGCCATTGACCGACATTGTTATCAATGAAAATGTGACCAAGGATGTTGTGGATGCCATTGACCCATTGTTATCAATGAAAATTATCAATGAAAATGTGACGACCAAGGATGTTGTGGATGCCATTGACCGACATTGTTATCAATGAAAATGTGACCAAGGATGTTGGATGCCATTGACCGACATTGTTATCAATGAAAATGTGACCAAGGATGTTGTGGATGCCATTGACCGACATTGTTATCAATGAAAATGTGACCAAGGATGTTGTGGATGCCATTGACCGACATTGTTATCAATGAAAATGTGACCAAGGATGTTGGATGCCATTGACCGACATTGTTATCAATGAAAATGTGACCAATGATGTTGTGGATGCCATTGACCGACATTGTTATCAATGAAAATGTGACCAAGGATGTTGTGGATGCCATTGACCGACATTGTTATCAATGAAAATGTGACCAAGGATGTTGTGGATGCCATTGACCGACATTGTTATTATGAAAATGAAGGATGTGGATGCCAAGGATGTTGTTGGATGAAAATGTGACCAAGGATGTTGTGGACATTGACCGACATTGTTATCAATGAAAATGTGACCAAGGATGTTGTGGATGCCATTGACCGACATTGTTATCAATGAAAATGAAAATGTGACCAAGGATGTTGTGGATGCCATTGACCGACATTGTTATCAATGAAAATGTGACCAAGGATGTTGTGGATGCCATTGACCGACATTGTTATCAATGAAAAATGTGACCAAGGATGGATACCATTGGACATTGTTATCAATGAAAATTGACCAAGGACATTGTGGATGCCATTGACCGACATTGTTATCAATGAAAATGTGACCAAGGATGTTGTGGATGCCATTGACCGACATTGTTATCAATGAAAATGTGACCAAGGATGTTGTGGATGCCATTGACCGACATTGTTATCAATGAAAATGTGACCAAGGATGTTGTGGATGCCATTGACCGACATTTGCCAATAAAATTATCAATGATGACCAACATTTTATCAAAAATGTGACCAATGATATTTGTGGATGCCATTGACCGACATTGTTATCAATGAAATGTGACCAAGGATGTTGTGGATGCCATTGACCGACATTGTTATCAATGAAAATGTGACCAAGGATGTTGTGGATGCCATTGACCGACATTGTTATCACGGAAAATGTGACCAAGGATGTTGTGGATGCCATTGACCGGACATTGTTATCAATGAAAATGTGACCAAGGATGTTGTGGATGCCATTGACCGACATTGTTATCAATGAAAATGTGACCAAGGATGTTGTGGATGCCATTGACTGACATTGTTATCAATGAAAATGTGACCAAGGATGTTGTGGATGCCATTGACCGACATTGTTATCAAATGACCAGGATTGATGCCATTGACATTGTTATCAATGAGAATGATCAATGATGTTGGGGGATGCCATTGACCGACATTGTTATCAATGAAAATGTGACCAGGAGGATGTGGATGCCATTGACCGACATTGTTATCAATGAAAATGTGACCAATGATGTTTGGATGCCATTGACCGACATTATCAATGAAAATATGACCAAGGATGCTGGATGCCATTGACCGACATTGTTAAATGAAATGTGACCAAGGATGTTGTGGATGCCATTGACCGACATTGTGGATGCCATTGAAATTGTTATCAATGATGTTCAAGGATGTTGTGGATGCCATTGACCGACATTGTTATCAATGAAAATGTGACCAAGGATGTTGTGGATGCCATTGACTGACATTGTTATCAATGAAAATCAAGGATGTTGTGGATGCCATTGACGACATTGTTATCAATGAAAATGTGACCAAGGATATTGTGATGCCATTGACCGACATTGTTATCAATGAAAATGTGACCAATGATGTTGTGGATGCAATTGACCGACATTGTTATCAATGAAAATGTGACCAAGATGTTGTGGATGCCATTGACCGACATTGTTATCAATGAAAAAATGTGACCAAGGATGTTGTGGATGCCATTGACCGACATTGTTATCAATGAAAATGTGATCAATGATGTGTTGTGGATGCCATTGACCGACATTGTTATCAATGAAAATGTGACCAAGGGATGTTGTGGATGCCATTGACCGACATTGTTATCAATGAAAATGGGCAGGATGACCAAGGATTGTTATCAATGAAAATGGATGCCATTGACCGACATTGTTATCAATGAAAATGTGACCATGATGTTGTGGATGCCATTGACCGACATTGTTATCAATGAGAATGTGATCAAGGATGTTGTGGATGCCATTGACCGACATTGTTATCAATGAAAATGTGACCAAGTTATCAATGATGTTGTGGATGCCATTGACCGACATTGTTATCAATGAGAATGTGAGATGTGTGGATGCCATTGACCGACATTGTTTTCAATGAAAATGTGATCAAGGATGTTGTGGATTCCATTGACCGACATTGTTATCAATGAAAATGTGACCAAGGATGTTGTGGATGCCATTGACCGACATTGTTATCAATGAAAATGTGATCAATGATGTTTGTGGATGCCATTGACTGACATTGTTATCAATGAAAATGTGACCAAGGATGGATGTCATTGGACATTATCAATAAAATGATCAATGATGTTTGATGCCAATGGACATTGTTATCAATGAAAATGAAGCCAAGTATGTTGTGGATGCCATTGACCGACATTGTTATCAATGAAAATGTGACCAAGGATGTTGTGGATGCCATTGACCGACATTGTTATCCAATAAAAATGACCAATGATGTTCTGGAGCCAATGACGACATTGTTATCAATGAAAATGTGACCAAGTATGTTGTGGATGCCATTGACCGACATTGTTATCAATGAAAATGTGTCCAAGGATGTTGTGGATGCCATTGACCGACATTGTTATCAATGAAAATATGACCAAGGATATAGATGCCATTGACCGACATTGTTATCAATGAAAATGTGACCAAGGATGTCAGGATAATTGACTGACATTGTTATCAATAAAAATGTGATCAATGATGCTGTGGATGCCATTGACTGACATTGACATTGTTATCAATGAAAATGTGACTGGAAAATGACCAAGGATGTTGTGGATGCCATTGACCGACATTGTTATCAATGAAAATGTGACAAATGATGTTGTGGATGCCATTGACCGACATTGTTATCAATGAAAATTTGACCAAGGATGTTGTGGCCATTGACCGACATTGTTATCAATGAAAATGTGACCAAGGATGCCATTGTGGATGCCATGTTTGGACTGACATTGTTATCAATGAAAAATGATCAATGATATTGTGGATGCCATTGACCGACATTGCTTACTAATGAAAATGTGACCAAGGATGTTGTGGGATGCCATTGACCGACATTGTTATCAATGAAAAATGTGGATCAATGATGCGTTGTGGATGCCATTGACTTGACATTGTTATCAATGGAATTTGACTCAAGGATGTTGTGGTTGCCATTGACCGACATTGTTATCAATAAAATGTGACCAAGGATGTTGTGATGCTAATGACCGGACATTTTATCAATGAAAATATGATCTAAGGATGTTGTGGATGCCATTGACCGACATTGTTATCAATGAAAATGTGACCAAGGATGTTGTGGATGCTTATTGACCTGACATTGTTATCAATGAAAATGATCAAGGATGTTGTGGATGCCAATTGACTGACATTGTTATCAATGAAAATGTGATCAATGATGTCGTGGATGCCATTGGACCGACATTGTTATCAATGAAAAATGTGAAGGATGTTATGGATGCCATTGACCGACAACATTATCAATAAAAAATGTGATCAATGATGTTGTGGATGTAATGACCGAGACATTTTTATCAATGAAAATGTGACCGTTGGATGCCATTGACCGGGACATTTGTTATCAATGAAAATGTGACCAAGGATGTTGATGGATTGACCGACATTGTTATCAATAAAAATGCACAATGATGTTGTGGATGCCAATGACCAATGTTATCAAAGAAATCTTGACCAAGGATGTTTGTGGGATTGCGGACATTGTTATCAATGAAAAAACATTGACCGACATTGTTATCAATAAAATCCAATGATGTCCGAGGATCAATGACCGACATTGTTATGAAAATGTGACCAAGTATGTTGTGGATGCTTGACCGACATTGTTATCAATGAAAATGTGTACCAAGGATGTTGTGGATGCCATTGACTGACATTGTTATCAATGAAAATGTGACCAGGATGTGGATACGAATTGACCATTGTATCAATAAAAAGAAATGCTGATGTTGATGTTGTGGATGCCATTGATAAACATTGTATCAATGATGAGCAAGAAGGATGTTGTGGATGCCATTGACCATTGTCAATAAAGAAATGTGATCAATGATGTTGTGGATGCCAACCGACATTGTTATAAATGAAAATGTGACCAAGGATGTTGTGGATGCAATTGACCGACATTGTTATCAATGAAAAATGTGATCAAGGATGTTGTGGATGCCATTGATTGACATTGTTAAAAATGTGACCAAGGATGTTGTGGATGCCATTGACCGACATTGTTATCAATGAAAATATGACCAAGGATGTTGTGGATGCCATTGACCGACATTGACTGAGCAGGATGTTATGACCGACATGAAAATGTGACCAAGGATGTTGTGGATGCCATTGAGACATTGTTATCAATGAGAATGTGACCAATGATGTTGTGGATGCCATTGACCGACATTGTTATCAATGAAAATGTGACCAAGGATGTGGATGCCATTGACCGACATGCAATGAAAATTGACCAAGGACATTGTTATCAATGAGAATGTGACCAAAGGATGTTGTGGATGCCATTGACCGACATTGTTATCAATGAAAATGTGACCAAGGATGTGTGGAATTGGATGCAATGAAAATGTGTGGATGCCATTGACCGACATTGTTATCAATGAAAATGTGACCAAGGATGTTGTGGATGCCATTGACCGACATTGTTATCAATGAAATGTGACCAAGGATGCATTGTTTTCAATGGATGCCAAGGATATTTGTATTGACCGACATTATCAATAAAATGATCAACATTGTTATCAATGAAAATGACCAAGGATGTTGTGGATGCCATTGACCGACATTGTTATCAATGAAAATGTGACCAAGGATGTTGTGGATGCCATTGGACATTGTTACCAATGAAATGTTGTGACCAATGGACATGTTTCAATGGATGCCATTGTTGCCATTGACTGACATTGTTATCAATGAAATGTGACCAAGGATGTTGTGGATGCCATTGACTGACATTGTTATCAATAAAGAATGAAATGATGGATGCCAATGACCGACATTGTTAATGAAAATGACCAAGGATGTTGGATGCCATTGACCGACATTGTTATCAATGAAAATATGACCAAGGATGTTGTGGATGCTATTGACCGACATTGTTATCTGAAAATGAAATGTGACCAAGGATGATCAATGATGTGGATGCCATTGACCGACATTGTTATCAATGAAAATGTGATCAAGGATGTTGTGGATGCCATTGACCGAGAATGTGATCAATGATGTTTGCCATTATCAATGAAAATGTGACCAAGGATGTTGTGGATGCCATTGACCGACATTGTTATCGAAAATGTGAAAATGTGACGACAATGAAATGACCAAGGATGGATGCCATTGACCATTGACATTGTTATGCCAATGAGAATGTGATCAATGTGGATGTTGTGGATGCCATTGACGACATTGACATTGTTGGATGCCATTGACCGACAATGAAAAATGTGACCAAGGATGCTGTGGATGCCATTGACCGACATTGCCATTGACCGAATGAAAATGTGACCAAGGATATTGTGGATGCCATTGAATCGACATTGTTATCAATGAAAATGACCAAGGATGTTGTGGATGGATGACATTGACTGACATTGTTATCAATGAAAATGTGACCAAGGATGTTGTGGATGCCATTGGACTGACATTGTTATAAATGAGAATGACATTGACCAAGGATGTTGTGGGATTCCATTGACCGACATTGTTATCAATGAAAATATGACCAAGGATGCTGTGGATGCCACTGACATTGACAATGAAATGTGACATTGTTGGATGCCAATGAAAATGTGACCAAGGATGTTGTGGATGCCATTGACCGACATTGTTATCAATGAAAATGTGATCAAGGATGTTGTGGATGCCATTGACCGACATTGTTATCAATGAAAATGTGACCAAGGATGTTGTGGATGCCATTGACCGACATTGTTATCAATGAAATTGACCAAGGATGTTCTGGATGCCATTGATCGACATTGTATCAATGAAATGTGACCAAGGGATGTTGTGGATGCCATTGACCGACATTGTTATCAATGAAAATGTGTCAAGGATGTTGTGGATGCAATTGAAATTGTTATCAATGAAAATATGACCAAGGATATTGTGGATGGCATTGACCGACATTGTTATAAATGAAAATGTGACCAAGGATATTTGTGGATGCCATTGACCTGACATTGTTATCAATAAAAATGTGACCAAGGATGCTGTGGATGCCATTGACCGACATTGTTATCAATGAAAATGTGACCAAGGATGTTGTGGATGCCATTGACCGACATTGTTATCAATAAAATGTGATCGAATGATGTTGTGGATGCCATTGACCGACATTGTTATCAATGAAAATGTGACCAATGATGTTGTGGATGCCATTGACTGACATTGACATTGTTATCAATGAGAATGTGACCAAGGATGTTGTGGATGCCATTGACCGACATTGTTATCAATGAAAAATGTGACCAAGGATGCGTTGTGGATGCCATTGACCGACATTGTTATCAATGGAATGTGATCAAGGATGTTGTGGATGCCATTGACCGACATTGTTATCAATGAAAATGTGACCAAGGATGTTGTGGATGCCATTGACCGGACATTGTTATCAATGAAAAATATGATCAAGGATGTTGTGGATGCCATTGACTGACATTGTTATCAATGAGAATGTGATCAACGATGTTGTGGATGCCATTGACCTGACATTGTTATCAATGAAAATGTGACCAAGGATGTTGTGGATGCCATTGACTGACATTGTTATCAATGAGGAATGTGATCAATGATGTTGTGGATGCCATTGACCGACATTGTTATCAATGAAAATGTGACCAAGGATGTTGTGGGATGCCATTGTATCAATAAAATGTGATGATCAATGATGTTGTTATGACCGACATTTTTAAAATGTGACCAAGGATGTTGTGGATGCCATTGACCGACATTGTTATCAATGAAAAATGTGATCCAAGGATGTTGTGGATGCCATTGACCGACATTGTTATCAATGAAAATGTGACCAAGGATGTTGTGGATGCCATTGACTGACATTGTTATCAATGAAAATGTGACCAAGGATGTTGTGGATGCCATTGACCGACATTGTTATCAATGAAAATGACCAAGGATGTTGTGGATGCCATTGACCGACATTGTGGATTATCAATGATGAAAATGTGACGAAGGATGTTGTGGATGCCATTGACTGACATTGTTATCAATGAAAATGTGATCAAGGATGTTGTGGATGCCATTGACCGACATTATTATCAATGAAAATGTGACCAAGGATGTTGTGGATGCCATTGATCGACATTGTTATCAATGAAAATGTGACCAAGGATGTTGTGGATGCCATTGACCGACATTGTTATCAATGAAATGTGACCAAGGATATTGTGATGCCATTGACCGACATTGTTATCAATGAAAATGCTTGACCAAGGATGTTGTGGATGCAATTGACCGACATTGTTATCAATGAAAAATGTGATCAATGATGTTATGGATGCTAATAACCGACATTGTTATCAATGAAAATGTGACCAAGGATATTGTGGATGCCATTGACCGATATTGATAATGAAATGTAGTCCAAGGATGTTGGGGATGCCATTATCGACATTGAAAATGTGATCAAGGATGTTGTGGATGCCTTTGACTGACATTGTTATCAATGAAAATGTGATCAAGGATGTTGTGATGCCATTGACCGACATTGTTATAAACCAAAATGTGACCAAGGATGCTAGATGCCATTGGACTGACATTGTTACCAATGAAAATATGACCAAGGATGTTGTGGATGCCATTGACCGACATTGTTATCTATGAAAATGTGACCAAGGATGTTGTGGATGCCATTGACTGATATTGTTATCAATGAGAATGTGATCAATGAGTTTGTGGATGCCATTGACCGACATTGTTATCGAAATGTGACTAAGGAATGAACACATTGACCGAGAATGTGAAGGATGTTGTGATGCCATTGATAAATGAAATGCACCAAGGATGTTGTGATGCCATTGACCGACATTGAGAGAATGATCAATGATGTTGTGGATGCCATTGACCGACATTGTTATCAATGAAAATGACTAAGGATGTTGGATGCCATTGACCTGACATTGTTATCAATGAAAATGGACCAATGATGTTGTGGATGTTATTGACCGACATTGTTATCAATGAAATGCAGACCAAGGATGCTGTGGATGCCATTGACCGACATTGTTATCACGAAAATGTGACCAAGGATGTTGTGAATGCCATTGACCGACATTGTTATCAATGAAAATATGACCATGATGTTGTGGGATGCCATTGACCGACATTGTTATCTATGAAAATGCGGACCAATGATGTTGTGGATGCCATTGACCGACATTGTTATCAATGAGAATGTGATCAATGATGTTGTGGATGCCATTGACCGACATTGTTATCAATGAAAATGTGACCATGATTGTGGATGACCTATTGACCGACATTGTTATCAATGAGAATGATCAATGATGTTGATCAATATATTGGACAATCGACATTGTTAATATCGTAATGAGAATGACAAGATGTTGTGGATGCCATTGACCGACATTGTTATCAATGAAATGTGACCAAGGATGTTGTGGATGCCATTGACCGACATTGTTATCAATGAGAATGTGATCAATGATGTTGTGGATGCCATATTGACCGACATTGTTATCAATGAAAAATGTGACCAAGGATGCTGTGGATGCCATTGACTGACATTGTTATCAATAAAAATGATCACTGATGTTGGATGCCATTGACTGACATTGTTATCAATGAAAATTTGAACCAAGGATGTTGTGGATGCCATTGATCGACATTGCTTATAAATGAAAATGTGACCAAGGATGTTGTGGAGCATTGACTGACATTGTTATCAATGAAAATATGACCAAGATAGCCAGGGATGCCATTGACTGACATTGAAATGAAAATGGTCCATGGGCCGTTGTGGATGCCATTGACCGACATTGTTATCACAATAAAAATATGACAATGAGTGTTGGGATGCCATTGACTGACATTGTTATCAATGAAAAATGTGACCGCAAGGATGTTGTGGATGCCATTGACCGACATTGTTATCAATAAAAATGATCACGTTGTGGATGCCATTGACCGGACATTGTTATCAATGAAAATGGACGAAGGATAGATGCCATTGACCGACATTGTTATCACCAAAAATGTGATCAAGGATGTTGTGATGCCATTGACCGACATTGTTATCAATGAAAAATGTGACCAAGGATGTTGCCACACTGACATGCCAATGAAAATTGACCAAGGATGTTGTGACGCTATTGACATTGTTATTGCACAAAAATGTGATCAATAGCCTAGGGATGCCATTGACCGACATTGTTATAAATGAAATGTGACCAAGGATATTGTGGATGCCATTGACCGACATTGTTATCAATGAAAATGTGACCAATGATGTTGTGGAGCATTACCGACATTGTTATCACGAAATGAAAATGTGGATCATTGATGCTGTTACTTAAATGAAAATGCCAAGGATGACATTCAATATAAATGGTAATACGAAATGATCAAGGATGTTGTGGATGCTATTGACTGACATTGTTATCAATGAAAATTAAGGATGTTGGGATATTGACCGACAGGATGTCAACATGCTGGATGCCATTGACCGACATTGTTATCAAGAAAAATGTGAAATCAAGGATGTTGTGGATGCTATTGACCGACATATTGTTATAAATGAATGTGTCCAATGATGTTGTGATGCCATTGACTGACATTGTTATCAATGAACATGTGGACCAAGGATGTTGTGATGCCACGACCGACATTGTTATCAATGAGAATGTGGATGCCATTGACTGACATTGCTATTACTAAAATGATCACGAGTTTGTGGATGCCATTGACCGACATTGTTATCAATGAAAAATGTGACCATGGATGCTGGATGCCATTGACTGACACTTGTTATCAATGAGAATGTGATCAGGATGTTGTGGATGCCATTGACCGACATTGTTATCAATGAAAATGTGACCAAGGATGTTGTGGATGCCATTGACCGACATTGTTATCAATGAAAATATGACCAAAGGATGTTGTGGATGCCATTGACCGACATTGTTATCTATGAAAATGTGACCAAGGATGTTGTGGATGCCATTGACCGACATTGTTATCAATAAAAATGTGATCAAATGATGTTGTGGATGCCATTGACCGACATTGTTATCAATGAAAATGTGACCAGATGTTGTGGATGCCATTGACTGACATTGTTATCAATAAAATGTGATCAATGATGTGGATGCCATTGACCGACATTGTTATCAATGAAAATGTGACCAAGGATGCTGTGGATACCATTGACCGACATTGTTATCAAAAGTGAAGAAATGCCACTTGTGTGGATGCCTTTGATAAACATTGTTATCAATGAAAATGTGACCAAGATGATGTGGATGCCATTGACATTGATGAAAATGCGGAAAGCCAAGGATATTGTGGATTGACCGACATTGTTATCAATGAAAATGTGACCAAGGATGTTAGGATGCCATTGACCGACATTGTTATCACGAAAATGCGACCAAGGATGTTGTGGATGCCGACATTGTTATCAATAAAATGGATCAATGATGTTGTGGGATGCCATTGACCGACATTATCAATAATGAAATGGATTGGATTGACCGACAATGTTATTGAAAATGCCATTGACCGACGACATTGTTATCAATGAAAATATGACCAAGGATGTGGATGCCATTGACCGACATTGTTATCAATGAAAATGTGACCAAGGATGTTGTGGATGCTTTTGACCGACATTGTTACACGAAAATGATCAATGAGCTGTGGGATGGATGACCTTATCAATGAAAATGACCAAGGATTGTTACTGACCGACATTGTTATCAATGAAAATGTGACCAAGGATATTGTGGATGCCATTGACCGACATTGCATTAATGAAAATGACCAAGGACGTTGTGATGCCATTGACCGACATTTATCAATGAAAATGACCAAGCTGATGCTAGGATGCCATTGAACATTGTTATCAATAAAAATGTGACCAAGGATGTGTGGATGCCATTGACCGACATTGTTATCAATGAAATGTGACCAATGATGTTGTGGAGCCATTGACCGACATTGTTATCAATGAGAATGATCAAGGATGTGGATGCCATTGACTGACATTGTTATCAATGAAAATATGACCAATGATGTTGTGGATGCCATTGACCGACATTGTTATCAATGAAAACAGACCAAGATGTTGTGGATGCCATTGACCGACATTGTTATCAATGAGAAATGATCACGATGTTGTGGATGCCATTGGACCGACATTGTTATCAATGAAAATAGCGACCAAGGATGTTGTGGATGCCATTGACTGACATTGTTATCAATGAAAATGTGATCAATGATGTTGTGGATATTGGACTGACATTGACATGAAATGTGAAAGGATGTTTACGCCATTGAAAATGAAATGGACCAAGGATGTTGTGGATGCCATTGGACCGGACATTGTTATCAATGAAAATGTGACCAAGGATGTTGTGGATGCCATTGACCGACATTGTTATCGAAAAAATGTGGATCAAGGATGCTGTGGATGCCATTGACCGGCATTGTTATCAATGAAAATGTGACCAAGGATGTTGTGGATGCCATTGACCGATACTGTTATCAATGAGAATGTGATCAATGATGTTGTGGATGCCATTGACCGACATTGTTATCACGAAATGCATCTTCATGACGCTGTGGACATTTGATCGACATTGTTATCAATGAAAATACGACCAAGGATGTTGTGGATGCCATTGACCGACATTGTTATCAATGAAATGAATGTTGCGGATGTGGACTGACCAATGATGTTGTGATGCAATTGACCGACATTGTTATCAATGAAAATGCGACCCAAGGATATTGTGGATGCCATTGACCGACATTGTTATAAATGAAAATGTGTCCAAGGATGTTGTGGATGCAATTGACTGACATTATTATCAATGAAAATGTGATCAATGATGTTGTGGATGCCATTGACCGACATTGTTATCAATGAAATGTGACCAAGGATGCTGTGGATGCCATTGACCGACATTGTTATCAATAAAATGCGATCAACGATGTTGTGGATGCCATTGACCGACATTGTTATCACAATGGAAAATGTGACCAAGGATGTTAGGATGCCATTGACCGACATTGTTATCAATGAAAATGTGACCAAGGATGCTGTGGATGCCATTGACCGATTATTGTTATCAATGAAAAATGTGACCAAGAATATTGTGGATGCCATTGACCGACATTGTTACATTAATAAAATGTGGACCAAGGATATGGATGCTATTGACTGACATTGTTATCAATGAAAATGTGACCAAGGATGTTGGGGATGCCACTGACTGATATTGTTATCAATGAAAAATGTGACCAAGGATGTTGTGGATGCCATTGACCGACATTATTATCAATGAGAATGTGACCAAGGATGTTGTGGATGCCATTGACCGACATTGTTATCAATGAAAATGTGACCAAGGATGTTGTGGATGCCATTGACCGACATTGTTATCAATGAGAATGTGATCAATGATGTTGTGGATGCCATTGACCGACATTGTTATCAATGAAAATGTGACCAAGGATGTTGTGGATGCCATTGACCGACATTGTTATCAATGAAAATGTGATCAATGATGTTGTGGATGCCATTGACCGACATTGTTATCAATGAAAATGTGACCAAGGATGTTGTGGATGCCATTGACCGACATTGTTATCAATGAAAATGTGACCAAGGATGTTGTGGATGCCATTGACCGACATTGTTATCAATGAAAATGTGACCAAGGATGTTGTGGATGCCATTGACCGACATTGTTATCAATGAAAATGAAAGGATGTTGTGCCATTGACTGACATTGTTATCAATGAAAATGACCAATGATGTGTGGATGCCATTGACCGACATTGTTATCAATGAAAATGTGACCAAGGATGTTGTGGATGCCATTGACCGACATTATCAATGAAAATGTGACCAAGGATCCATTGAGATGACATTGTTATCAATGAAAATGTGACCAAGGATGTTGTGGATGCCATTGACCGACATTGTTATCAATGAAATGTGACCAAGGGATGTTGTGGATGCCATTGACAATGAAAATGTGACATTGTTATCAATGAAAGAAAATGTGACCAAGGATGTTGTGGATGCCATTGACCGACATTGTTATCAATGAAAATGTGATCCAATGATGTTGTGGATGCCAATTGTTATCAATGAAAATGCCAAGGTTGTGGATGCCATTGACTGACATTGTTATCAATGAAAATGTTGTGATCAATTGATGACATGGATGCGTGACCAATTGATAAACATTGTTCAATGAAAATGTGACCAAGGATGTTGGATGCCATTGACCGACATTGTTAAAATAAATGTGACTGTTGATGTTGTGGATGCCATTGACCGACATTGTTATCAATGAAAATGTGACCAAGGATGTTGTGGATGCCATTGACCGACATTGTTATCAATGAGGCCATGACCAAGGATGTTGTGGTGGATGACATTGTTATCCGATCAAGGATGTTATGGATGCCATTGACCGACATTGTTATCAATGAAAATGTGACCAAGGATGTTGTGGATGCCAATTGACCGACATTGTTATCCAAGGATGTTGTGGATGCCATTGACGACATTGTTATCAATGAAAATGTGACCAAGGATGTTGTGGATGCCATTGACCCGGCTATCAATGAAAATGTGACCAAGGATGTTGTGGATGCCATTGACCAAAAATGAAAATGTGACCAAAGGATGCTGTGGATGCCATTGATACAAACATTGTTATCAATGAAAATGTCGAGCCAAGGATGTTGTGGATGCCATTGACCGACATTGTTATCAATGAAAATGTGACCAAGGATACTGTGGATGCCATTGATAACATTATCAATGAAAAATGTGACCAAGATATTTGTGGATGCCATTGACCGACATTGTTATCAGTAAAATTGACCAAGTATTTTGTGGATGCCATTGACCGACATTGTTATCAATGAAAATGTGACCAAGGATGTTGTGGATGCCATTGACCGACATTACGTGTTATCGACGAAAATATGTCCAAGGATGTTGTGGATGCCATTGACTACGACATTGTTATCAATGAAAATATGACCTGAGTTGTGGATGCTGCATTGACAAACATTGTTATCAATGAAAATGTGACTAAGGATATTTTGTGGATGCAATTGACCGACATTATTTATCAATAAAATGATCAATGATGTTGTGGATGCCATTGACCGACATTGTTATCAATGAAAATGTGACAGGGATGATTGTGGATGCCATTGACCGACATTTGTTATCAACATTGGTGTTCGGATAAGGTGACCGACATTTGTTATCAATGAAATGTGACCAAGGATGCTGTGGATACCATTGACCGACATTGTTATCAATGAAAATGTGACCAGGATGTTGTGGATGCCTTTGACCGACATTGTTATCAATGAAAGCCGGAAGCCAAGGATGCTGTGGATGCATTGACCGACGTTGTTATCAATGAAAAATGACCAAAGGATATTGTGGATGCCATTGACCGACATTGTTATCAATGAAAATGTGACCAAAGGATGTTGTGGATGCCATTGACCGACATTGTTATCAATGAAAATGTGACCAGGATGTTGTGGATGCAATTGACCGACATTGTTATCGGCAAAAATGTGATCAGGGATGTTGTGGATACCATTGACCGACATTGTTATCAATGAAAATGTGACCAAGGATGTTGTGATACCACTGACATTGCCATTGACCGACATTGTTTATTATCAATGACCAAGGATGTTGTGTATGCCATTGACCGGATGTAAAAATTGACCAAGGATGTTGTGGATGCCATTGACCGACATTGTTATCAATGAAAATGTGATGTTGTGGATGCCATTGACCGACATTGTTATGAAAATTGTGGATGCCATTGACCGACATTGTTATCAATGAAAATGTGACCAAGGATGTTGTGGATGCCATTGACCTGACATTGTATCAATGGAATTTGACCAATGATGTTGTGGACCATTTGACATTGTTATCAATGAAAATGTGACCAAGGATGTTGTGGATGCCATTGACCGACATTGTTATCAATGAAAATGTGACCAAGGATGTTGTGGATGCCATTGACCGACATTGTTATCAATGAAAATGTGACCAAGGATGTTGTGGATATTGACGACATTGTTATCAATGAAATGTGTGACCAAGGATGTTGTGGATGCCATTGACCGACATTGTTATCAAAGAATGTGACCAAGGATGTTGTGGATGCCGGTGACCGACATTGTTTTAATGAAATATGACTAAGGATGCGATGGATGTCATTGACCGTTATCAATAAAATGTGACCAAGGATGTTGTGGATGCCATTGACCGACATTTTATCAATGAAAATGACTCCAAGGATGTTGTGGATGCCATTGACCGACATTGTTATCAATGAAAATGTGACCAGGATATTTGTGGATGCCATTGACCGACATTGTTATCCAATGAAAATGTGATCAATGATGTTGTGGATGCATTGTTATCAATAAAATGTGATCCGACATTGTTATCAATGAAAATGTGACCAAGGATGTTTGATGGATGCCAATGATTGACCATTGACCGACATTGTTATCAATGAAAATGTGACCAATGATGTTGTGGATGCCATTGACCGACATTGTTATCAATATGAAAATGTGACCAAGGATGTTGTGGATGATTGACATATCAATGTGACCAAGAACATTGTTTATGCCATTGAGCTGACATTATTAATAGTGACCAAGGATGTTGTGGATGCCATTGACCGACATTGTTATCAATGAGAATGAGCCAATGATGTTGTGGATGCCATTGACAAACATTTGTTATCAATGAAAATGACCAAGGATGCTGTGGATGCCATTGACCGACATTGTTATCAATGAAAATGACCAAGGATGTTGTGGATACCATTCCGACATTTGGTATCAATGAAAATATGACCAAGGATGTTGTGGATACCATTGATCGACATTGTTATCAATGAGAAAAATGATGTTGTGGACCCAGGATTGTTATCAATGAAAATGTGACCAAGGATTGGCTTCATTGACCGACATTGTTATCAATGAAAATGATCCAAGGATGTTGTGGATGCTTATTGATAAACATTGTTTTCAATGAAAAATGTGACCAAGGATGTTGTGGATGTCATTGACAAAACATTTGTTATCAATGAAAAAATGTGATCAAGGATGTTGGCGGATGCCAATGATAAACATTTTATCAATGAAAATGTGACCAATGATGTTGTGGATGCCATTGACCGACATTGTTATCAATGAAAATGTGACCAAGGATGTTGTGGATGCCATTGACCGACATTGTTATCAATAAAAATGTGATCAATGATGTTGTGGATGCAAGCCGGCCCGACATTGACCTCCAATGAAAATGTGACCAAGTATTGTGGATACCGACATTGTTATCAATGAAAATATGACCAAAAGGATGTTGTGGATGCCATTGACCGACATTGTTATCAATGAAAATGTGACCAGGATACATTGTTATCAATGAAATGTGACCAAGTACATGGTTGCCATTGACGATAAACATTATTATCAATGAAAATGTGACCAGGATGTTGTGGATGCCATTGACCGACATTTACATTATAAAAATATGACCCAGGATATTACAATGGATGCCATTGGCTTCATTTATTGTTATCAATGAAAATGTCAAGGATGTTGTGGATACTTATTGATAAACATTGTTATCAATGAAAAATATGACCAAGGATATTGTGGATGCCATTGACAAAACATTTACATTATCAATGAAAATGGCGTGACCAGGATGTTATGAATCCCAAATTGATATTGTTATCAACAAAATGACGATCAATGATGTTGTGGATGCCACATTGACCGACATTGTTATCAATGAAATGTGAGCAGAAGGATGTTGTGGGATGCCATTGACCGACATTGTTATCGGACATTGTTAATAAAAATGTGATCAATGATGTTGTGGATGCCATTGACCGACATTGTTATCAATGAAAATATGACCAAAAGGATGTTGTGGATGCATTGACCGACATTGTTATCAATGAAAATGTGACCAGGATGTTGTGGATGCCATTGACCGACATTGTTATCAATGAAATGTGACCATGATGTTGTGGATGATTGAGACATTGTTATCAATAAAATGGATCAATGATGTTGATGCCATTGACCGACATTGTTATCAATGAAAATGTGACCAGGATGTTGTGGATGCCTTTGGACCGACATTGTTATCAATGATATGATGACCTAATGAAAGCACTATGATGTTGTGGATGCCATTGACCGACATTGTTATAAATGAAAATGTGACCAAGGATGCTGTGGATGCCGATGACCATTGTTATCAATGAAAATATGACCAAGAATGTTTGTGGATGCATTGATAACATTGTTATCAAAATGACCAAGGATGTTGATGCCACACCGACATTACCAATGAAAATGCACCTGGATGCCATTGTCGACATTACATTGCCGGAATGTGATCAAGGATGTTGTGGATTGACCGACATTGTTAATAAATGAAAACATCAAGGATGTTTTATGCCATTGATGACAACAATGAAAATAGACCAAAAGGGGGATGTTGTGGATGCCATTGACCGACCAATGAAAATGTGACCAAGGATGTTGTGGATGCCATTGACCGACATTGTTATCAATGAAAATGTGACCAAGGATTGATTGACCCGACATTGTTATCAATGAAAATGTGATCAAGGATGTTGTGGATGCCATTGACCGACATTGTTATCAATGAAAATGTGACCAAGGATGTTGTGGATGCCATTGACCGACATTGTTATAAATGAAAATGTGACCAAGGATGTTGTGGATGCCATTGACCGACATTGTTATCAATGAAAAATGAAATGATGTTGTGACCATTGACCGGAAACGTGACCAAGGTTGTGGATGCCATTGACTGACATTGTTATCAATGAAAATGTGACCAAGGATGCTGTGAATGCCATTGACCGACATTGTTATCAATGAAAATGTGACCAAGGATGTTGTGGATGCCATTGACCGACATTGTTATCAATGAAAATGTGACCAATGATGTTGTGGATGCCATTGACCGACATTGTTATCAATGAAAATGTGACCAAGGATGTTGTGGATGCCATTGACCGACATTGTTATCAATGAAAATGTGATCAATGATGTTGTGGATGCCATTGACCGACATTGTTATCAATGAAAATGTGACCAAGGATGTTGTGGATGCCATTGACCGACAAGGATTGTTATCAATGATGCCATTGATGGATGCCCGACATTGTTATCAATGAAAATGTGACCATTGTTAGGATAAGGATGCCATTGACCGACATTGTTATCAATGAAAATGTGACCAAGGATGTTGTGGATGCCATTGACCGACATTGTTATCAATGAAAATGTGACCAAGGATGTTTGGATGCCATTGACATTGTTATCAATAAAATATGATCAAGGATGTTGTGGATGCCATTGACCGACATTGTTATCACGAAAATGTGACCAAGGATGTTGTGGATGCCATTGACCGACATTGTTATCAATGAAAATGATCCAAGGATGTTGTGGATGCCATTGACCGACATTGTTATCAATGAAAATGTGACCAAGGATGTTGTGGATGCCATTGACGACATTGTTATCAATAAAAATTGATCAATGATATCATTGATGACATTGTTATCAATGAAAATGTGACCAAGGATGTTGTGGATGCCATTGACCGACATTGTTATCAATAAAAATGTGACCAAGGAATGGATGCCATTGACCGACATTGTTATCAATGAAAATGTGACCAAGGATGTTGTGGATGCCATTGACCGACATTGTTATCAATGATAATGTGACCAAGGATGTTGTGGATGCCATTGACCGACATTGTTATCAATGAAAATGTGACCAAGGATATTGGATGCCATTGACCGACATTGTTATCAATGAAAATGTGACCAAGGATGTTGTGGATGCCATTGACCGACATTGTTATCAATGAAAATGTGACCAAGGATGTTGTGGATGCCATTGACCGACATTGTTATCAATGAAAATGTGACCAAGGATGTTGTGGATGCCATTGACCGACATTGTTATCAATGAGAATGTGATCAATGATGTTGTGGATGCCATTGACCGACATTGTTATCAATGAAAATGTGACCAAGGATGTTGTGGATGCCATTGACCGACATTGTTATCAATGAGAATGTGATCAATGATGTTGTGGATGCCATTGACCGACATTGTTATCAATAAAAAATGAAAGGATGTGGATGCCATTGACCGACATTGTTATCAATGAAAATGTGACGAAGGATGTTGTGGATGCCATTGACCGACATTGTTATCAATGAAAATGTGACAAGGATGTTGTGGATGCCATTGACCGACATTGTTATCAATGAAAATGTGACAAGGATGTTGTGGATGCCATTGACCGACATTGTTATCAATGAAAATGTGACCAGGATGTTGTGGATGCCATTGACCGACATTGTTATCAATGAAAATGTGATCAATGGATGTTGTGGATGCCATTGACCGACATTGTTATCAATGAAAATGTGACCAAGGATGTTGTGGATGCCATTGACCGACATTGTTATCAATGAAAATGTGATCAATGATGTTGTGGATGCCATTGACCGACATTGTTATCAATGAAAATGTGACAAGGATATTTGTGGATGCCATTGAAAAAAATGTGACCAAGGATGTTGTGGATGCCATTGACCGACATTGTTATCAATGAAAATGTGACCAAGGATGTTGTGGATGCCATTGATGACATTTGTTATCAATTGACCAAGGATGTTGTGGATGCCAGAATGTGATCAATGATGTTGTGGATGTGGATTGACCGACATTGTTATCAATGAGAATGTGATCAATGATGTTGTGGATGCCATTGACCGACATTGTTATCAATGAAAATGTGACCAAGGATGCTGTGGATGCCATTGACCGACATTGTTATCAATGAAAATGTGACCAAGGATGTTGTGGATGCCTTTGACCGACATTGTTATCAATGAAAATGTGACCAAGGATGCTGTGGATGCCATTGACCGACATTGTTATCAATGAAAATGTGACCAAGGATATTGTGGATGCCATTGACCGACATTGTTATCAATGAAAATGTGACCAAGGATGTTGTGGATGCCATTGACCGACATTGTTATCAATGAAAATGTGACCAAGGATGTTGTGGATGCCATTGACCGACATTGTTATCAATGAAAATGTGACCAAGGATGCTGTGGATGCCATTGACCGACATTGTTATCAATGAAAATGACCAAGGAATTGTGGATGCATTGACCGACATTGTTATAAATGGTAATGAAAATGTGACCAACCGATGTTGTGGATGCCATTGACCGACATTGTTATCAATGAAAATGTGACCAAGGATGTTGTGGATGCCATTGACATTGTTATCAATAAAAAGGATGTTGTGGATGCCATTGACCGACATTGTTATCAATGAAAATGTGACCAAGGATGTGACCGACATTGTGGATGCTGTAGATGCCATTGACCATTGTTATCATGAAAACACCAAGGAGGATGCCATTGACCGACATTGTTATCAATGATGCCAGGCATTGTGGATGATTGACCGACATTGTTGTTCAATGAAAATGTGACCAAGGATGTTGTGGATGCCATTGACCGAATTGTTATCAATGAAAATCCATGTGACCAAGGATGTTGTGGATGCCATTGACCGACATTGTTATCAATGAAAATGTGACCAAGGATGTTATGGATGCCATTGACCGACACATTTGTTATCAATGAAAATGTGACCATGTTGTGGATGCCATTGACCGATGAAAATTGTGGATGCCATTGACCGACATTGTTATCAATGAAAATGTGACCAAGGATGTTGTGGATGCCATTGACCGACATTGTTATCAATGAAAATGTGACCAAGGATGTTGTGGATGCCATTGACCGACATTGTTATCAATAAAAATGTGATCAAGGATGTTGTGGATGCCATTGACCGACATTGTTATCAATGAAAATGAAAATATGATCAAGGATGATCAAGGATGTTTGGATGCCATTGACCGACATTGTTATCAATGAAAATGTGACCAAGGATGTTGTGGATGCCATTGACCGACATTGTTATCAATGAAAATGTGATCAGGATGATGTGGATGCCATTGACCGACATTGTTATCAATGAAAATGTGACCAAGGATGTTGTGGATATTGACCGACATTGGAAAATGTGACCAATGATGTTTGGATGCCATTGACCGACATTGTTATCAATGAAAATGTGACCAAGGATGTTGTGGATGCATTGATCAATGGAATTTAAGGATGTGGTGCCATTGACCGACATTGTTATCAATGAAAATGTGACCAAGGATGCCATTGACATGGATGCCATTGACCGACATTATTATCGAGAAATATGATCAATGATGTTATGGATGCCATTGACCGACATTGTTATCAATGGAATGTGATCAATGAATATTGATTGACATTGTTATCAATGAAAATGACCAAGGATGTTGTGGATGCCATTGACCGACATTGTTATCAATAAAATGTGACCAAGGATGTTGTGGATGCCATTGACCGACATTGTTATCAATGAAAATGTGACCAAGGATATTTGTGGATGTCATTGACCGACATTGTTATCAATGACCAAAATGTGACCAATGGATATTGTGGATGCCATGTTTGGACCGACATTGTTATCAATGAAAATGTGACCAAGGATGTTGTGGATGCCATTGACCGACATTGCCAATGATGTTGTGGATGTAATGACCGACATTTTATCAATGAAAATGTGACCAAGGATGTTGTGGATGCATTGACCGACATTGTTATCAATGAAAATATGACCAAGGATGTTGTGGATGCCATTGACCGACATTGTTATCAATGAAAATGTGATCAAGGATGTTGTGGATGCCAATGACCGACATTGTTATCAATGAAAATGTGACCAAGTATGTTGTGGATGCCATTGACTGACATTGTTATCAATGAAAATGTGACCAAGGATGTTGTGGATGCCATTGACACCAATAAAAATGTGATCAATGATGTTGTGGATGCTAAATGACCGACATTGTTATCAATGAAAATGTGACCAAGGATTGGATATTGACCGACATTGTTATCAATGAAAATGACCAAGGATGCTGTGGATGCCGAACGAAAATGACCAATATTGTTACCGAAATGGTAATGTGACCAAGGACATTGTGGATGCCATTGACCGACATTAAAATGAAATATGACCAAGGATGTTGTGGATGCCATTGACCGACATTGTTATCAATGAAAATGTGACCAAGGATGCCATTGTGGATGCCATTGACTGACACATCGGACATTGTTAATGAAAATGTGATCAAGGATGTTGTGGATGCCATTGACTGACATTACAACAGAAATGTGACCAAGGATGTTGTGGATGCCATTGACCGACATTGTTATTATCATGATGTTGTGGAAATTGACCGACCAATGAAATGTGACCATGATGTTGTGGATGCCATTGACCGACATTGTTATCAATAAAATGGACCAAGGATGTTGGATATTGACTGACATTGTTATCCGACGATTGATCGACATTGTTATCACAAACATCAATGAAAATGTGACCAAGGATGTTGTGGATGCCATTGACCGACATTGTTATCAATGAAAAAATGACCAAGGATGTTGTGGATGCCAAAACACTGACATTATTATCAATGAAAATGTGATCAAAGATGTTATTGTAAGGATGCCATTGAATGACATTATCAATGATCGAAAATATGACCAAGGATGTTGTGGATTGACCGACATTGTTAATAAATGAAAACATTGTGCCATTATGACATTGTTATCAATAGACCAAATGGATGCCATTGACGACATTGTTATCAATGAGAATGTGGGATGTTGTGGATGCCATTGACCGACATTGTTATCAATGAGAATGTGATCAAGGATGTTGTGGATGTTGACCGACATTGTTATCAAGAGAATGATCAAATGGATGATTGACCGACATTGTTTCTAATGAAAAGGATGATGGATGACATTGACCAATGCTGTGGATGTTAACATTTTTATCAATGAAATGTGACCAAGTATGTTTGGATGCCATTGATATCATAAATGGACCAAGGATGTTGTGGATGCCATTGACCGACCAAAAAGATCAATGATGTGATGCCAAATGACTGACATTGGATGACCATTGACTATTGAAACAATGAAAATGTGACCAAGGATGTTGATATCATTGTTAAATAAAAATGTGACCAAGGATGTTGTGGATACCATTGACCGACATTGTTATCAATGAAAATGTGACCAAGGATGTTGTGGATGCCATTGACCGACATTGTTATCAATGAAAATGTGACCAAGGATGTTGTGGATGCCATTGATGCCATTGACCGACATTGTTATCAATGAAAAATGAAAATGTTGACCAAGGATGTTGACCAAGGATGTTGTGGATGCCATTGACCGACATTGTTATCAATAAAATGTGATCAATGATGTTGTGGATGCCATTGACCGACATTGATCAATTGTTGACCAAGGATGTTGTGGAATGAAAATGTGACCAAGGATGTTCCATTGGATGCCATTGACCGACATTGTTATCAATGAAAATGTGACCAAGGATGTTGTGGATGCCATTGACCGACATTGTTATCAATGAAAATGTGACCAAGGATGTTGTGGATGCCATTGACCGACATTGTTATCAATGAAAATGTGACCAAGGATGTTGTGGATGCCATTGACCGACATTGTTATCAATGAAAATGTGACCAAGGATGTTGTGGATGAAAAATTGACCAAGGATGTTCCTGGATGCCATTGTTATGGATGCCATTGGCTGACATTGTTATCAATGAAAATGTGATCAATGATGTTGTGGATGCAATTGACCGACATTGTTATCAATGAAAATGTGACCAAGGATGATGCCATTGAGGATGTTGTTATCAATGGATGGCATTGACCGACATTGTTATCAATAAAAATGTGATCCAAGGATGTTGTGGATGCCATTGACCGACATTGTTATCAATAAAAATGATGACCAAGGATGTGACCAAGGATGTGGATGCCATTGACCGACATTGTTATCAATGAAAATGATCAAATTTTGCGGATGCCATTGACCGACATTGTTATGTTGATGCCATTGATGCCATTGACCGACATTGTTATCAATGAAAATGTGACCAAGGATGTTTGGATGCCATTGACCGACATTGTTATCAATGAAAATGTGACCAAGGATGTTGTGGCCATTGCCATTGACCAAGGATATGACATTGTTATCGAAAATGTGACCAAGGATGCTGTAGGATTGCCATTGTCCGGCTTGTGGATGCCATTATCAATCAAAAAATGGACCAAAGGATGTTGTGGATGCCGATGACCGACATTGTTATCAAAGAAAATGAAAATGTTGTGGATGCCATTGACCGGAAAATGTGTGATGGATGCCATTGACCGAGACATTGTTATCAATGAAAATGTGATCAATGATGTTGTGGATGCCATTGACCGACATTTATTTCAAATGAAAATGTGACCAAGGATGTTGTGGATGCCATTGACCGACATTGTTATCAATGAAATGTGACCAAGGATGTAGTGATGCAATTGACCGACATTATTATCAATGAAATGTGTCCAAGGATGTTGTGGATGCCATTGACCGACATTGTTATCAATGAAAAATGTGACTGAGGTTGTTGGATGCCCGACATTGTTATCAATGAAATGTGACCAAGGATGTTGTGGATGCCATTGACCGGACATTGTTATCAATGAAAATGTGACCAAGGATGTTGTGGATGCCATTGACCGACATTGTTCAATGTTATCAATGAAATGTGACCAAGGAATGTGATCAATGACCGACATTGTTATCAATGGAAATGTGACCAAGGATGTTGTGGATGCCATTGACCGACATTGTTATCAATGAAAATGTGTCATTATTATCAGGGATGTTTGGATGCCATTGACCGACATTGTTATCACGAAAAATGACCAAGGATGTTGTGGATGCCATTGACCGACATTCGAAAATGTGACCAAGGATGTTGTGGATGCCATTGACCGACATTGTTAATAATGAAAATGTGACCAATGATGTTGTGGATGCAATTGACCGACATTGTTATCAATGAAAATGTGACCAAGGATGTTGTGGATGCCATTGACCGACATTGTTATCAATGAAAATGTGACCATGATGTTGTGGATGCCATTGACCGATTACTGTTATCAATGAAATGTGACCAATGATGTTGTGGATGCCATTGACCGACATTGTTAATAATGAAAATGACCAAGGATGTTGTGGATGCCATTGACCGACATTGTTATCAATGAAAATGTGTCCAAGGATGTTGTGGATGCCATTGACTGACATTGTTATCAATGAAAATGTGACCAAGGATGTTGTGGATGCCATTGACCGACATTGTTATCAATGAAAAAATATGTCCAAGGATGTTGTTGGATGCCATTGACCGACATTGTTATCAATGAAAATGTGACCAAGGATGTTGATGGATGCCATTGACCGACATTGTTATCAATGAAAATGTGACCAAGGATGTTGTGGATGCCATTGACGATCGACATTGTTATCAATGAAAATGTGACCAAGGATGTTGTGGATGCCATTGACCGACATTGTTATCAATGAAAATGTGACCAAGGATGTTGTGCTGTGGATGCCATTGACCGATTGTTATCAATGAAAATGACCAAGGATGTTGGCTGGATGCCAATGAAAATGAAAATGGATCAAGGATGTTGTGGATGCCATTGACTGACATTGTTATCAATGAAAATGTGACCAAGGATGTTGTGGATGCCATTGACCGACATTGTTATCACGAAAAATGTGACCAAGGATGGATGCCATTGACCGACATTGTGATCAATAAAAATGTGTCCATGTTTGTGGATGCCATTGACCGACATTGTTATCAATGAAAATGTGACCAAGGATGTTGTGGATGCCATTGACCGACATTGTTATCAATGAAAATATGTACAAGGATGTTGTGGATGCCATTGACCGACATTGTTATCAATGAAAATGTGACCAAGGATGTTGTGGATGCCATTGACTGACATTGTTATCAATGAAAATGACCAAGGATGTTGTGGATGCCATTGACCGACAGTTATCAATGAAAATGACCAAAGGATGTTGGATGCCATTGACGACATTACTGTTATCAATGAAAATGTGACCAAGGATGTTGTGGATGCCATTGACCGACATTGTTATCAATGAGAATGTGACCAAGGATGTTGTGGATGCCATTGACCGACATTGTTATCAATGAAAATGTGACCAAGGATGTTGTGGAGCCATTGACCGACATTGTTATCAATGAAAATGTGACCAAGGATGTTGTGGATGCCATTGACCGACATTGTTATCAATGAAAATGTGACCAAGGATGTTGTGGATGCCATTGACCGACATTGTTATCAATGAAAATGGACCAAGGATGTTGTGGATGCCATTGACCGACATTGTTATCAATGAAAATGTGACCAAGGATGTTGTGGATGCCATTGACCGACATTGTTATCAATGAAAATGTGACCAAGGATGTTGTGGATGCCATTGACCGACATTGTTATCAATGAAAATGTGACCAAGGATGTTGTGGATGCCATTGACCGACATTGTTATCAATGAAAATGTGACCAGGATGTTGTGGATGCCATTGACCGACATTGTTATCAATGAAAATGACCAAGGATGTTGTGGATGCCATTGACCGACATTGTTATCAATGAAAATGTGACCAAGGATGTTGTGGATGCCATTGACCGACATTGTTATAAATGAAAATGTGACCAAGGATGTTGTGGATGCCATTGACCGACATTGTTATCAATGAGAATGTGATCAATGATGTTGTGGATGCCATTGACCGACATTGTTATCAATGAAAATGTGACCAATGATGTTGTGGATGCCATTGACCGACATTGTTATAAATGAAAATGTGACCAAGGATGTTGTGGATGCCATTGACCGACATTGTTATCAATGAAAATGTGACCAAGGATGTTGTGGATGCCATTGACCGACATTGTTATCAATGAAAATGTGACCAATGATGTTGTGGAATGACCGACATTGTTATCAATGATGTTGTGGATGCCATTGACCGACATTGTTATCAATGAAAATGTGACCAAGGATGTTGTGGATGCCATTGACCGACATTGTTATCAATGAAAATGTGACCAAGGATGTTGTGGATGCCATTGACCGACATTGTTATCAATGAAAATGTGACTAAGGATGTTGTGGAATTGACTGACATTGTTATCAATGAAATGTGACCAAGGATGTTGTGGATGCCATTGACCGACATTGTTATCAATGAAAATGTGACCAAGGATATCAATGATGTTGTGGATGGATGACATTGTTATCAATGAAAATATGACCAATGATGTTGTGGATGCCATTGACCGACATTGTTATCATGATGTGACCAAGGATGTTGTGATGCCATTGACCGACATTGTTATCAATGAAAATATGACCAATGATGTTGTGATGCCATTGACCGACATTGTTATCAATGAAATGACCAAGGATGTTGTGGATGCCATTGACCGACATTGTTATCAATAAAAATGTGATCAATGAGTTTGTGGATGCCATTGACCGACATTGTTATAAATGAAAATGTGACCAAGGATGTTGTGGATGCCATTGACCGACATTGTTATCAATGAGAATGTGATCAATGATGTTGTGGATGCCATTGACCGACATTGTTATCAATGAAAATATGACCAAGGATGTTGTGGATGCCATTTGACCGACATTGTTATCAATGAAAATGCTTGACCAAGGATGTTGTGGATACCATTGTTGACATTGTTATCAAAGGAAAATGTGACCAAGGATGTTGTGGATGCCATTGACAGAAACATTTATTTATCAATGAAAATGTCCAAGGATGTTGTGAATACCAGTGACCGACATTATTATCAGTAATGTGAATGAGGATGACGGATACCATTGACATTGTTGGTAATATTAATGTGACCAAGGATGTTATGGATGCTGTTGACGACATTTGTTATCAATGAAAATGTGACCAAGGATGTTGTGGATGCAATTGACCGACATTGTTATCAATGAAAATGGACCAAAGGATGTTTGTGGATGCCATTGACATTGTTATGACCATTGATTGACATTGTTATCAATGAAAATGTGACTAAGGATGTTGTGGATGCCATTGACCGACATTGTTATCAATGAAAATATGACCAAGGAAGGATGCCATTGACCGACATTGGAAAATGTGACCAAGGATGTTGTGATGCCATTGACTGACATTGTTATCAATGAAATGTGATCAAGGATGTTGTGGATGCCATTGACCGACATTGTTATCAATGAAATGAAAATATTGATGATTGACTGACAAGGATGTTGTGGATGCCATTGACCGACATTGTTATCAATGAAGATGTGACCAAGGATGTTGTGGATGCTATTGACCGACATTGTTATCAATGAAAATGTGACCAGGATGTTGTGGATGCCATTGACCGACATTGTTATCAATGAAAATGTGACCAAGGATGTTGTGGATGCCATTGACCGACACATTGTTATCAATGAAAATGTGACCAGGGATGTTGTGGATGCCATTGACCGACATTATTTATCAATGAAAATGTGATCAAGGATGTTATTGGATGCCATTGACTGACATTGTTATCAATGAAAATGTGTCAAGGATGTTGTGGATATTGACCGATGATTGTTATCAATGAAAATGTGACCAATGGATATTTGTGGACGAAAATTGACCAAACATTGTTATCGAATGAAAATGTGACCAAGGATGTTGTGGATACCATTGACTGGACATTGGCCTATCAATGAAAATGTGACCAAGGATATTGTGGATGCCATTTGAAAATGTGTCCGACATTGTTATCCAATGAAAATGTGACCAAGGATGTATGGATACCATTGACCGACATTGTTATCAATGAAATGTGACTCAGATGTGATCAATGAAATTGACTCATGATGTTGGATGCCATTATGACCGACATTTGTTATCAGTTTGAAAATGACCAAGGATGTTGTGCTATTGACTGACATTGTTAATAATGAGAATGTGGACCAAGGATTTTGTGGATGCTATTGACCGACATTGTTATCAATGAAAATGTGACCAAGGATGTTGTGGATGCCATTGACCGACATTTGTTATCCAATGAATACCAAGGACCAAGGATATTGTGGATGACCATTGACCGACATTGTTGACAGGATGTCAATGACTGAAATGTGACAATGAAAGGATATTGTGGATGCCATTGACCGACATTGTTATCAATGAAAATGTGACCAAGGATGTTGAATTACCGGTGACGACATTGTTTATAAAAAATGTGACCAAGGATGTTGTGGATGCCATTGACCGACATTGTTATCAATGAAAATGTGACCAAGGATGTTGGGATGCCATTGACCGACATTGTTATCAATCAATGAAAATGTGACCAAGGATGTTGTGGATGCCATTGACCGACATTGTTATCAATGAAAATTGATGTTGGATGCCATTGACCGACATTGTTATCAAAAATGTGATCAAGGATGTTTGTGGATGCCAACCGACATTGTTATCAATGAAAATGACCAAGGATGTTGTGGATATTGACCGACATTGTTATCACGAAAATATGACCAAGGATGTTGTGGATGCCATTGACCGACATTGTTATCAATGACCGACATTGCTAAATGAAAATGTGACCAAGGATGTTGTGGATGCCATTGACCGACATTGTTATCAATGAAAATGTGATCAATGATGTTGTGGATGCCATTGACCGATTGTTATCAATGAAAATGTGACCAAGGATATTGGGATGCCATTGACCGACATTGTTATCAATGAAATGTGACCAAGGATGTTGTGGATGCCATTGACCGACATTGTTATCAATGAAAATGTGACCAAGGATGTTGTGGATGCCATTGACCGACATTGTTATCAATGAAAATGTGACCAAGGATGTTGTTGGATGCCATTGACCGACATTGTTATGACCAATGAAAATGTGACCAAGGATGTTGTGGATGCCATTGACCGACATTGTTATCAATGAGAATGTGATCAAGGATGTTGTGGATGCCATTGACCGACATTGTTATCAATGAAAAATGACCAATGATGTTGTGGATGCCATTGACCGACATTGTTATCAATGAAAATGTGACCAAGGATGTTGTGGATGCCATTGACCGACATTGTTATCCGAAAAATGTGACCAATGATGTTGTGGATGCCATTGACCGACATTGTTATCAATGAAAATGTGACCAAGGATGTTGTGGATGCCATTGACCGACATTGTTATCAATGAAAATGTGACCAAGGATGTGGATGCCATTGACCGACATTGTTATCAATGAAAAATGACCAATGATGTTGTGGATGCCATTGACCGACATTGTTATCAATGAAAATGTGACCAAGGATGTTGGATGCCATTGACCGACATTGTTATCAATGAAAATGTGACCAAGGATGTTGTGGATGCCATTGACCGACATTGTTATCAATGAAAATGTGATCAATGATGTTGTGGATGCCAATGACATTGTTATCAATGAAAATGTGACCAAGGATGTTGTGGATGCCATTGACCGACATTGTGATCAATGAAAATGTGACCAATGAAAATGGATGTTGTGGATGCCATTGACCGACATTGTTATCAATGAAATGTGACCAAGGATGTTGTGGATGCCATTGACCGACATTGTTATCAATGAAAATGTGACCAAGGATGTTGTGGATGCCATTGACCGACATTGTTATCAATGAAAATGTGACCAATGATGTTGTGGATGCCATTGACCGACATTGTTATCAATGAAAATGTGATCAATGAGTTGGGATGCCATTGACCGACATTGTTATAAAAATGAAAATGACCAAGGATGTTGTGGATGCCATTGACCGACATTGTTATCAATGAAAATGTGATCAAGGATGTGTTGTGGATACCGTTGACCGACATTGTTATCAATAAAATATGATCAAGGATGTTGATGCCATTGATGACATTGTTATCAATGAAATGACCAAGTGATATTGTGGATGTGATGACCGACATTGTTATAAATGAAATGTGTCCGGGATGTTGTGGATGTGTTGACCGACGGTATGTTAACACCAAGGATATTTGTGGATGTTGACCGATCACATCAATGAAAATGTGACCAAGGGATGTTGTGGATGCCATTTGACCGACATTAATGGCATGCCGTTGACCGACATTTGGTATCAATGAAAATGTGACCAAGGATGTTGTGGATGCCATTGACCGACATTTGTTATCAATGAAATGTGATCAATGATGTTATAAGGATGCCGTTGACCGACATTTGTTATAAATGAAAATGTGACCAAGGATGTTGTGGATGTTATTGACCGACATTGTTATCAATGAAAAATGTGACCAGGATGCTTGGATGCCATTGACCGACATTGTTATCAATGAAAATGTGACCAAGAAGATGTTGTGGATGCCATTGATTGACATTGTTATCACAAATATGACCAATGATGTTGTGGATGCCATTGATTGACATTGTTATCAATGAAAATGATCAAGGATGTTGTGGATGTTACATTGACCGAGGATGTTATGTGATGCCATTGTGATGCCGACATTGTTATCAATGAAAATGTGACCAAGGATGTTGTGGATGCCATTGACCGACATTGTTATCAATGAAAATGTGATCAAGGATGTTGTGGATGCCATTGACTGACATTGTTATCAATGAAAATGTGTCCAAGGATGTTGTGGATGCCATTGACTGACATTGTTATCAATGAAATGGACCAATGATATTGTGGACCATTGACATTGTTATCAATGAAAATGTGACCAAGGATGTTGTGGATGCTATTGACCGACATTGTTATCAATGAAAATGTGACCAAGGATGTTGATGGATGCCATTGACCGACATTGTTATCAATGAAAATGTGACCAATGATGTTGTGGATGCAATTGACCGACATTGTTATCAATGAAAATGTGACCAAGGATGTTGTGGATGCCATTGACCGACATTGTTATAAATGAAAATATGACCACAGGATGTTATGAATTGCCATGTTTGGATGCCATTGACCGACATTATCAATGAAAATGTGACCAAGGATGTTGTGGATGCCATGACCAAGGATGTGATGTGGATGCCATTGACCGACATTGTTATCAATGAAAATGTGACCAAGGATGTTGTGGATGCCATTGACCGACATTGTTATCAATGAAAATATGTATCAAGGATGTTGTGGATACCATTGACCGACATTGTTATCAATGAAAATGTGACCAAGGATGTTGTGGATGCCATTGACCGACATTGTTATCAATGAGAAATGTGATCCAAGGATGTTGTGGATGCCATTGACCGACATTGTTATCAATGAAAATGTGACCAAGGATGTTGTGGATGCCATTGACCGACATTGTTATCAATGAAAATGTGACCAAGGATATTTGTGGATGCCATTGACCGACATTATTATCAATGAAAATGTGACCAAAAAGATGTTGTGGATGCCATTGACCGACATTTATTTATCAATGAAAATGTGACCAAGGATGTTGTGGATGCCGTGACCAAACATTGTTATCAATAAAATGTGATCAATGATGTTGGATGCGTGACCGACATTGTTATCAATGAAAATGTGATACAAGGATGTTGTGGATGCCATTGACCGACATTATCAATGAGAATGTGATCAATGATGTTGGATGCCATTGACCGACATTGTTATCAATGAAAATGTGACCAAGGATGCTGGATGCATTGACCGACATTGTTATCAATGAAAATGTGACCAAGGATATTGTGGATGCATTGACCGACATTGTTATCAATGAAAATGTGACCAGGGATATTGTGGATGCCATTGACCGACATTGTTATCAATAAAATGTGACCAATGATGTTGTGGATGCCATTGACCGACATTGTTATCACGAAAATGTGACCAAGGATGTTGTAGATGCCATTGACCGACATTGTTATCAAAGAAAATGTGAGGATGTTGTGGATGCCATTGACCGACATTGTTATCAATGAAAACATGACCAGGATGTTGGGGATGCCATTGACCGACATTGTTATCCAATGAAAATGTGACCAAGGATGTTGTGGATGCCATTGACTGACATTGTTATCAATGAAAAATGATCAATGAGTTTGTGGATGCCATTGACTGACATTGTTATCAATGAAATGTGACCAATGTGACCAAGACATTGTTATGGATGACAATTGGACATTGACATTGTTATCAATGAAAATGTGACCAAGGATGTTGTGGATGCCATTGACCGATATTGTTATCAATAAAAATGTGACCAAGGATGTTGTGGATTGCCATTGACCGACATTGTTATCAATAGAGAAAATGTGACCAAGGATGTTGTGTGGATGCCATTGACCGACACATTGTTATCAATGAAAAATGTGACCAAGGATGTTGTGGATGCCATTGACCGACATTGTTATCAATGAAATGTGACCAAGGGATATTGTGGATGCCATTGACAAACATTATTATAAATGAAATGTGACCAAGGATGTTGTGGATGCCATTGACCGACATTGTTATCAATGAAAATATGACCAAGGATGTTGTGGATGCCATTGACCGGACATTGTTATCAATGAAAATGTGACCAAGGATGTTGTGGATGCCATTGACCGACATTGTTATCAATGAAAATGTGTCCAAGGATGTTGTGGATGCCATTGACCGACATTGTTATCAATGAAAATGTGACCAAGGATGTTGTGGATGCCATTGACCGACATTGTTATCAATAAAAATGTGATCAATGATGTTGTGGATGCCATTGACCGACATTGTTATCAATGAAAATGTGACCAAGGATGTTGTGGATGCCATTGACCGACATTGTTATCAATGAAAATGTGACCAAGGATGTTGTGGATGCCATTGACCGACATTGTTATCAATGAAAATGTGACCAAGGATGTTGTGGATGCCATTGACCGACATTGTTATCAATGAAAATGTGTCCAAGGATGTTGTGGATGCCATTGACCGACATTGTTATCAATGAAAATGTGACCAAGGATGTTGTGGATGCCATTGACCGACATTGTTATCAATGAAAATGTGACCAAGGATGTTGTGGATGCCATTGACCGACATTGTTATCAATGAAAATGTGACCAAGGATGTTGTGGATGCCATTGACCGACATTGTTAATAAAAAATATGACCAAGGATGTTGTGGATGCCATTGACCGACATTATTGTTATCAATGAAAATGTGACCAAGGATGTTGTGGATGCCATTGACCGGACATTGTTATCAATAAAAAATGTGACCAAGGATGTTGATGGATTGACCGACATTGTTATCAATGAAAATGTGACCAAGGATTTTGTGGATGCCATTGACCGACATTGTTATCACGAAAATGTGACCAAGGATGTTGTGGATTATTGACCGACATTGTTATCAATGAAAATGTGACCAAGGATGTTGTGGATGCCATTGACCACATTGTTATCAATGAAAATGTGTTATCAATGAAATGTGACCAAGGATGTTGTGGATGCCATTGGACCGACATTGTTATCAATGAAAAATGTGACCAAGGATGTTGTGGATGCCATTGACCGACATTGTTATCAATGAAAATGTGACCAAGGATGTTGTGGATGCTATTGACCGACATTATATCAATGAAAATGTGACCAAGGATGTTGTGGATGCCATTGACCGACATTGTTATAAATAAAATGTGATCAAGGATGTTATGGATGCATTGACTGACATTGTTATCAATGAAAATGTGACCAAGGATAAGGATGTTGACATTGTTATAAACTGAAAATGTGTCCAAGGATGTTGGGGATGCCATTGACCGACATTGTTATCAATGAAAAAAATGACCAAGGATGTTTGGATGCCATTGACCGACATTGTTATCAATGAAAATGCCATTGACATTATTGTTATCAATAAAAGGATCACGAGTTTGTGGATGCCATTGACCGACATTGTTATCAATGAAAATGTGACCAAGGATGTTGTGGATGCCATTGACCGACATTGTTATCAATGAGAATGTGATCAATGATGTTGTGGATGCCATTGACCGACATTGTTATCAATGAAAATGTGACCAAGGATGCTGTGGATGCCATTGACCGACATTGTTATCAATGAAAATGTGACCAAGGATGTTGTGGATGCCATTGACCGACATTGTTATCAATGAAAATGTGACCAAGGATGTTGTGGATGCTACAACCGACATTGTTATCAATGAAATGACCAAGGATGTTGTGGATGCTATTGACCGACATTGTTATCAATGAAAAATGTGACCAAGGAGGTTGTGGATGCCATTGACTGACATTGTTATCAATGAAATGTGACCAAGGATGTTGTGGATGCCATTGACCGACATTGTTATCAATGAAAATGTGCCAAGGATGTTGTGGATTGATCGACATTGTTATAAATGAAAATGGACCAATGATATTGTGATTGACCGACATTGTTATAAAATGAGAATGTGATCAATGATGTTGTGGATGCCATTGACCGACATTGTTATCAATGAAAATGTGACCAAGGATGTTGTGGATGCCATTGACTGACATTGTTATCAATGAAAATGTGATCAAGGATGTTGTGGATGCCAGTGACCGACATTGTTATCAATGAAAAATGTGATCAATGATGTTGTGGATGCCATTGACCGACATTGTTATCACGAAAATGTGACCAAGGATGTTGTGATATGATGCCATTATCAATGAGAATGTGATCAATGATGTTGTGGATGCCATTGAAACATTGTGAAAATGTGACCAAGGATGTTGTGGATGCCATTGACCGACATTATTTATCAATGAAAACGAGAATGTGACCAAGGATGTTGTGGATGCCATTGACCGACATTGTTATCAATGAAAATGTGACCAATGATGCTGTGGATGCCATTGACCGACATTGTTATCAATGAGAATGAAATGTGATGCCATGATATTGTGGATGCCATTGACCGACATTGTTATAAATGAAAATGTGTCCAAGGATGTTGTGGATGCCATTGACCGACATTGTTATCAATGAAAATGTGACCAAGGATATTTGTGGATGCCATTGACCGACATTGTTATCAACAAAAAATGTGACCAAGGATGTTGTGGATGCCATTGATCGACATTGTTATCAATGAAAATATGACCAATGATGTTGTGGATGCCATTGACCGACATTGTTATCAATGAAAATGTGACCAAGGATGTTGTGGATGCAATTGACCGACATTGTTATCAATGAAAAATGATCAATGATGTTGTGGATGCCATTGACTGACATTGTTATCAATGAAAATGTGACCAAGGATGTTGTGGATGCCATTGACCGACATTGTTATCAATGAAAATGTGACCAAGGATGTTGTGGATGCCATTGACCGACATTGTTATCAATAAAAAATGTGACCAAGGATGTTGTGGATGCCATTGACCGACATTGTTATCATGAAAATGTGACCAAGGATATTGTGGATGCCATTGACCGACATTGTTATAAATGAAATGTGTCCAAGGACGTTGTGGATGCCATTGACCGACATTGTTATCAATGAAAATATGTTATTTGTGGATGCCATTGACCGACATTGTTATAAATGAAAATGTGACCAAGGATGTTGTGGATGCCATTGACCAACATTGTTATCAATGGAATGTGATCAACGATGTTGTGGATGCCATTGAATTGACATTGTTATCAATGAAAATGTGACCAAGGATGTTGTGGATGCCATTGACGACATTGTTATCAATGAGAATGTGATCAATGATGTTGTGGATGCCATTGACCGACATTGTTATCAATGAAAATATGACCAAGGAAGGATGGATGCCATTGACCGACATTGTTATCAATGAAAATGTGACCAAGGATGTTGTGGATGCTACTGACCGACATTGTTATCCAATGAAAATGTGACCAAGGATGTTATGGATGCCATTGACCGACATTGTTATCAATGAAAATGTGACCAAGGATGTTGTGGATGCCTTATTGACCGACATTGTTATCAATGAAAATGTGACCAAGGATGATGTGGATGCCCATTGACCGACATTGTTATAAATGAAAAATGTGACCAAGGATGTTGTGGAAATGCCATTGGACCGATGACATTGTTATCAATGAAAATATGACCAAGGATGTTGTGGATGATGACCATTGTTATAAATGAAAATATGACCAAGGACATTGTGGATGCCATTGACCGACATTGTTATCAATGTGACCAAGGATGTTGTGGATGCCATTGACCGACATTGTTATCTATAAAAAATGATCAATGATGTTGTGGATGCCATTGACCGACATTGTTATCAATGAAAAATGTGATCAAGATATTGTTGATGGATGACCGACATTGTTATAAATGAAATGTCCAAGGATGTTGTGGATGCCATTGAGACATTGTTATCAATCAATGATGTTGTGGATGCCATTGACCGACATTGTTATCAATGAAAATGTGACCAAGGATATGTGGATGCCATTGACCGACATTGTTATCAATGAAAATGTGATCAAGGATGTTGTGAATGCCATTGACCGACATTGTTATCATGAAAATGTGACCAAGGATGTTGTGGATGCCATTGACCGACATTATTATCAATGAAAGAATGACCAATGATGTTGTGGATGCCATTGACCGACATTGTTATCAATGAAAATGGACCAAGGATGTTGTGGATGCCATTGACCGACATTGTTATCAATGAAAAATGTGACCAAGGATGTTGTGGATGCCATTGACATTGTTATCAATTGTTATAAATGAAAAATGTTACAAGGATGTTGTGGATGCCATTGACCGACATTGTTATCAATGAGAATGTGACCAATGATGTTGTGGATATTGACCGACATTGTTATCAATGAGAATATGACCAAGGATATTTGTGGATGCCATTGACCGACATTGTTATCAATGAAAATGTGACCAAGGATGTTGTGGATGCCATTGACCGACATTGTTATAAAATGAAAATGTGACCAAGGATGTTGTGGATGCCATTGACCGACATTGTTATCAATGAAATGTGACCAATGATGTTGTGGATGCCATTGACCGACATTGTTATCAATGAAAATGTGATCAATGATGTTGTGGATGCCATTGACCGAATTATTGTTATCAATGAAAATGTGACCAAGGATATTGTGGATGCCATTGACCGACATTGTTATCAATAAAAAATGTGACCAAGGATGTTGTGGATGCCATTGACCGACATTGTTATCAATGAAAAATGTGACCAAGGATGTTGTGGATGCCATTGACTGACATTGTTATCAATGAAAATGACCAAGGATGTTGTGGATGCCATTGACCGACATTGTTATCAATGACCAAAATGTGGACTGACAATGAGTTTGTGGATGCCATTGACCGACCAATGACATTGTTATCGACATTGAAAATGTGACCAAGGATGTTCTGGATGCCATTGATCGACATTGTTATCAATAAAATGAAAATGTGGACCATTGACTGACATTGGATGTTGTGGATGCCATTGACCGACATTGTTATCAATGAAATGTGACCATGATGTTGTGGATGCCATTGACCGACATTGTTATCAATGAAAATGTGACCAGGATGTTGGAATGCCATTGACCGACATTGTTATCAATGAAAATGTGACCAAGGATGTTGTGGATGCCATTGACCGACATTGTTATCAATGAAAATGTGACCATGATGTTGTGGATGCCATTGGACTGACATTGTTATCAATGAAAATGTGATCAATGATGTTGTGGATGCCATTGACTGACATTGTTATCAATGAGAATGTGATCCAATGATGTCAGGATGCCATTGACCGATACTTCTCCTCATTTCGATTTGACGTCGTAGTTTATTTACGGCAGCCCTTTCGTTTGTCATTTTTAACATTCTGTGTTTCATTTTATTCTGTTTTATATTCGTTTTTTATTCTTTTGTTTGTTCATTTATAACATTCTTTTGGATGCCATTGACCGACATTGTTATCAATGAGAATGTGATCAATGATGTTGTGGATGCCATTGACCGACATTGTTATCAATGAAAAGGCAACCAAGGATGGTGTGGATGCAATTGAACGAAATTGTTAACAATGAGAATGCAGATCAATGATGTTGTGAAAAGAACAAATTAAACAGAAATTGTTAGAAAAGAAAATGTATTTATACAATAAATCAACAGAAAGCCACGGAACGAAAATTGTCAAATCAATGAAAACGATATGACGGATGTTGTGGATTTAGCAGTCCGACAAACGATAACAACGGAAATAAAACCAAAGATGGCAATTGTGGATGCCAAAAAATTATAAAGATATCAATGAAAATATTTAACAAATGTTTGTGGATGCCATTGACCGACATTGAAATAAAATGACTGTGGGAAAATGTTACCAAGGATGTTGACCAAGGATGAAATTGAATCGACATTGTTATCAATGAAAATGTGAGAAAAGGATGTTGTGGATGCCATTGACCGACATTGTAATCAAAAATAAAAGTGTCCAAGGATGTTGCACATGAAAAAATTGACCGATGCCATTGTTGTAAATGAAAATATGATCAAGGATGTTGTGGATGCCATTGACCGACATTGTTGAAATCAATGAACTTATGACCAAGTTGAGAATGATTGTTGTGGATTTGATAGACCAACATTAGAAAACAATAAAAATATAGATCAATGATGTTGTGGATGCCATTAACCGACATTGTTACAATGAAATGAAGCATTGACCAAGGATATTGATGGATGCCATTGACTGACATTGTTATCAATGAAAATCATGACCAAGGATGTTGTGGATGCCATTGACCGACATTGCGAATCAATGAAAATGTAAACAACTGTGTTGTGGATGCTATTGACCGATAAAATTATCAATGAAATGTGACCAAGGATATTCTGACGCCATTGACCGACATTGTTAAACGAAATGTGACCAAGGATGTTGTGGATACGATTGAAACATTGACATTGACCAAGGATGTTTTGGATGCCATTGAACTCAAAAATGAATGCTTCAAGGATTTGTGATGCCTTTGACCGACATTGTTATCAATGAAAATGTGGAACAAGGATGTTGTGGATACCATTGACCGACATGAGCAATGAGAAAATGGTATGCCATTGAAATTTAATGTTTTGGATGCGATTGACTGATATTGAGACATTGGGCCGAAAATACGACCAAGGATGTTTTGGATGCCATTGAATGACATTGTTATCAATGAAATTTTAAAGGACTGTTTGGATGACATTGTTATCAAAAAATAAAATTGTGATGCAATCGACATTGTTATCAATGAAAAAATGATCAATGATAAATGGATTTCATTGACCGACATTGTTATCAATGAAAATGTGTCCAAGGATGTTTTGGATGCTATTGACCGACATTGTTATCAATGAAAAAAATCAAGATGTATTAGATGCTTTTGAACCTGACACACGAATCAAAAAATTTAAACAACCGGATTTGTAAAAATGCCATTGAGCTAAAATTATAGGACAATGAAATTTCACAAAGGATGTTGTGGATGCCATTGACCGACGATTGTTATCATACGAAATGTGATCAAGGATAAAAAGGTGGCTATTGACCGACATTGTTATCATCAAAATGCTGTTTAAGGATTTATGGATGCCATTGACCGACACAAAACAATAAAATTGGACCAAGGAAATTGTGGATGCTATTGACCGAAAATGTTATCATTTGAAAATGGACCAAGGATGTTGGGGATGCAAAGTTGACCGACATTGTTATCACGAGAATGGGATCAATGGATCAATGATTGACCGTTTTCACGAAATATGACCGACATTGTGGATGCCATCACCGACATTTTTGAAACGTCAAGGATGAATGGGGATGCCATTAACTGACATTTTAAATACGAGAATGTGATCAATGAAATTGTGGATGCCAAAACGACATTGCTATCAATGAGAATATGGTTTTAAACATGTTGTGGATGCCATTGACCGACATTGTTATCAATACAATTTTAATGTTTTGGATGCTATTGAAATATACATTGTTTTCAATGAGAATGTGATCAATGATTTTGAACCTCAATTGAATGCATTTTAAAATGAAAATGTGACCAAGGATTTAGAAAAACAATGCCATTGGAAACCGACATTGTTATCAATGAAAATGTGTCTATGATGTTGTTTCAGCAGTTTTCACCGACATTGTTATCAAATGAAAATGTGACCAAGGATGCTGTGGATTATACTGAGTTTTATCAATGTAAAACTGCTGATGTCTTGGATGCCATTGACCGACATTGTCATCAATGAATGTGTCCAAGGATGTTGAGCGCCCCATTCACAAAAGGGTGTTGAGGTCAATGAAACATGACCCGCTATGTTAGGAAGCCGTTAACCTGGACGAGGTAAACAACATAGACGGCAGAAGGATGATGGGGATGCCTTTATGACATTGTTATCAATAAAATGACTAATGATGCGGTCGGACGGCATTGACCGACATAAATGGTAAGTGCAGGCATTGATGTGACGAAGGATGGATGTTGGATGCCATTGACCGACATTGTTATCTGTGGTGAAAATAAGCTGATCAATGATGTTGTGGATCATTGACTGACATTGACCGACATCAATGAAAATGTTGCCAGGATCATCGATGTTGATTGATGCCATTGACCGACATTGTTGCAATGAAATGTGAGGATGCTGTGGACATTGACAGACATGATCGCGGTTGCTGGAAGGATGTGATGCCACGACCGACATTGTTTATCAAGAAATGCATTCAAGGATGCTTGATTGACCGACATTGTTATCAATGATTGTGGATGCCATTGACCGACATTGGTTCTGCAATGAAACGACCAGGGATGTTGCAGGATGCCATCGCTGCATTGGTATGATAGGACCATGGATGCCATTGGACATTGTTATCAATGAGGTGATCAATGACGCCAATTGACGACATGGGTATCAATGAAAAGAGCAAGGATGTTGTGGATGCCATTGACCGATTATTGTTATCAATGAGAATGTGATCCTAGATGCCATTGGATGTTGTGGATGCCATTGACCGACATTGTTATCACGAAAATGCGGATCAATGATGTTGTGGATTACTGACCGACATTGCTATCAATGAAATGTGACCAAGGATATTGTGGATGCCATTGACCGACATTGTTATAAACAAAAAATGTGACCAAGGAAAATGTGTCCAAGGATGTTGTGGATGCCATTGACCGACATTGTTATCAATGAAAATATGACCAAGGATGTTGTGGATGCCATTGACCGACATTGTTATCAATGAAAATGTGACCAAGGATGTTGTGGATGCTATTGACTGACATTGTTATCAATGAAAATGTGACCAAGGATGTTGTGGATGCCATTGACCGACATTGTTATCAATGAAAATGTGACTAAGGATGTTGTGGATGCCATTGAGGTTAATCAATAAAAAATGATGTTGTGGATGCCATTGACCGACATTGTTATCAAATAAAAATGGTCATGACCGACATTGTTATCAATGAAAATGTGTCCAGCTAATAATGGACACCAAATCAATGAAATGTGGTGAAGGATGTTGTGATGAGACCGACAATGATCCATTTGTCAAAATTGACCGTTACTGTTAAATGAAATGTGACCAAGGATGTTGTGGATGCCGAGTTATTTACAATGGACTGTACAGGGTTGTGGATGCCATTGACCGACACACGAGGAAAAATGTGATCAAGGATGTTGTGGATGCCAAAGGCCAATTTGTTATCAAAATGTGACCAAGCGTGGATCCTAATGACCGACATTGGTCAGATGTGACCAAGGAGTCATGCCACGACATTGGTCAATGAAAATGTGACCAAGGATGTTCCGACCGACATTGTTATCCGTGACCAAACATTGACCGAATTGTTGTCAATGAAAATCTGACCAAGCCAAAGCGTTGAGAAACGATCAATGAAAATGTATTTGTCAAACATTGTTATGAACCAGTAGGATGCGGAAGTCGACGACTCTAGACATTGTTATCAATGAAAATGTGACCAAGGATGCTGTGGACATTGGGTCAAAATGTGACACGATGTTGTCGCTTATTTTAACATGGAGACCTGAGTTGTGGATCATTGACTGACATTGTTATCAGGGAAAATGTGACCAAGGATGTTGTGGATGCCATTGACTGACATTGTTATCAATGAAATGTGACTAAGGATCTGCGATGCCATTGACCGACATTACTCAATGAAAATGTGACCAAGGATATGGATGCCATTGACCGACATTGTTATCATGAGAATGTGATCAAGGATCAATGAAATGACATTGGATCGAAAATGATATATTGTGGATGCCATTGAACGATCAATGAAAATTGATCAATGATGCTGGTGGATGCCATTGACCGCGAAATGGTACGACCAAGGATGAAGTGGATGCCATTGACCGACATTGTTATCAATGAAAATGTGACCAAGGATGTTGTGGATGCCATTGACCGACATTGTTATCAATGAAAATGTGACCAAGGATGTTGTGGATGCCATTGACCGACATTGTTATCAATGAAAATGTGACCAAGGATGTTGTGGATGCCATTGACCGACATTGTTATCAATGAAAAATGTGACCAAGGATGTTGTGGATGCCATTGACCGACATTGTTATCAACAAAAATGAAAATGATAAGCCATTGACCGAATTGTTATCACGAAAATGTGAGGATGCCATTGACTGACCGACATTTACGAATGAAAATGTGACCAAGGATGTTGTGGATGCCATTGACCGACATTGTTATCAATGAAATGTGACCAAGGATGTTGTGGATGACCGACATTGATCAATGAAAATGTGACTAAGGATGTTTGGATGCCATTGACCGACATGAAAATGTGATCAAGGAGTTGTGATGCCATTGACCGGACATTGTTATCATGAAAATGTGATCAATGATGTTGTGGATGCCATTGACCGACATTGTTATCAATGAGGGGGTCTTGAAAAATGATGTTGTGGATGCCATTGGACGACATTGATTATCAATGAAAATGCGGACCAAGGATATTGGGATGCCATTGATTGACGATTGTGGACATTGACCGACATTGTCATGAAAATGTGACCAAGGATGTTGTGGATGCCATTGACCGACATTGTTATCAATGAAAATGTGACCAATGATGTTGTGGATGCCATTGACCGACATTGTTATCAATGAAAATGGCTATGACATTGTGGATGCCATTGACCGACATTGTTATCAATGAAAATGTGACCAAGGATGTTGTGTTATCAATGATGCCATTGATGGATGACATTGTTATCAATGAAAATGTGACCAAGGATGTTGTGGATGCCATTGACCGACATTGTTATCAATGAGAATGTGACCAATGATGTTGTGGATGCCATTGACCGACATTGTTATCATGAAAATGAAAGGAATGATGACGGGGATGTTGTTGGATGCCATTGACCGACATTTGTTATCAATGAAATGTGACCAAGGATGTTGTGATGCCATTGACCGACATTGTTATCAATGAAAATGTGACCAAGGATGTTGGTGACCGACATTGTTATCAATGAAATGTGACCAAGGATGTTGGGATGCCATTGACCGACATTGTTATCAATGAAAATGTGACCAAGGAGGCCATTGACATTGTTATCAATGAAATGACCAAGGATGTTGTGGATGCCATTGAGCGACATTGTTATCAATGAAAATGTGACCAAGGATGTTGTGGATGCCATTGACCGACATTGTTATCAATGAAATGTGACCAAGGATGTTGTGGATGCCATTGACCGACATTGTTATCAATGAAAATGTGACCAAGGATGTTGTGGATGCCATTGACTGACATTGTTATCAATAAAAAATGATCAATGATGTTGTGATGCCATTGACTGACATTGTTATCAATGAAATGTGACCAAGGATGTTGTGGATGCCATTGACCGACATTGTTATAAATGAAAATGACCAATGATGTTGTGGATGCCATTGACCGACATTGTTATCAATGAAAATGTGACCAAGGATGTTGCCCCATGGATGCCATTGACATTAATCAATGAAAACATGTTGTTATCGACATAAAAAAAATGACCAAGGATGTTGTGGATGCCATTGACCGACATTGTTATCACGAAAATGTGACCAAGGATGTTTGTGGATGCCATTGACCGACATTGTTATCAATGAAAATGTGACCAAGGATGTTGTGGATGCCATTGACCGACATTGTTATCAATGAAAATGAAGGATGTTGTGGATGATTGACCGACATTGTTATCAATAAAAATGTGATCAAGGAGTTTTGTGGATGCCATTGACCGACATTGTTATCAATGAAAATGTGATGTTGTGGAATTGACCGACATTGTTATCAATGAAAATGGTGATGTTGTGGATGCCATTGACCGACATTGTTATCAATGAAAATGTGACCAAGGATGTTGTGGATGCCATTGACTGACATTGTTATCAATGAAAAAACGATGGATGACCGACATTGTTATCAATGAAAATGTGATCAATGATGTCAGGATGCCATTGACCGACATTGTTATCAATGAAAATGTGACCAAGGATGTTGTGGATGCCATTGACCGACATTGTTATCAATGAAAATGTGACCAAGGATGTTGTGGATGCCATTGATTGTTATCAATGAAAATTGTTATGCCATTGACTCGACATTGTTATCAATGAAAATGTGACCAAGGATGTTGTGGATGCCATTGACCGACATTGTTATCAATAAAAATGATCAATGATGTTGTGGATGCCATTGACTGACACCAAGGATATTGTGGATGCCATTGACCGACATTGTTATAAATGAAAATGTGTCCAAGGATGTTGTGGATGCCATTGACCGACATTGTTATCAATGAAAATATGACCAAGGATGTTGTGGATGCCATTGACCGACATTGTTATCAATGAAAATGTGACCAAGGATGTTGTGGATGCCATTGACCGACATTGTTATCAATAAAAATGTGACCAAGGATGTTGTGGATGCCATTGACCGACATTGTTATCAATGAAAATGTGACCAAGGATGTTGTGGATGCCATTGACCGACATTGTTATCAATGAGAATGTGATCAATGATGTTGTGGATGCCATTGACCGACATTGTTATCAATGAAAATGTGACCAAGGATGTTGTGGATGCCATTGTGACATTGTTATCAATGAAAATGTGACCAAGGATTGTGGATGCCATTGACCGACATTGTTATAAATGAAAATGTGACCAAGGATGTTGTGGATGCCATTGACCGACATTGTTATCAATGAAAATGTGACCAATTGATGACATTCTAATGAAATGTGACCAATGATGTTGTGGATGCCATTGACCGACATTGTTATCAATGTGACAAAGGATGTTGTCATGCCATTGACCGACATTGTGATCAATGATGTTGTGGATGTGATATTGTTATGAAAATGTGATCAATGATTGGATGCCATTGACCGACATTGTTATCAATGAAAATGTGACCAAGGATGTTGTGGATGCCATTTGACTGACATTGTTATCAATGAAAATGTGATCAAGGATGTTGTGGATGCCATTGACCGACATTGTTATCAATGAAAATGTGACCAAGGATGTTGTGGATGCCATTGATGACATTGTTATCAATGAAAATGTGACCAAGGATGTTGTGGATTGACCTGACATTGTTATCAATGAAAATGTGACCAAGGATGTTGTGGATGCCATTGACCGACATTGTTATCAATGAAAATGTGACCAAGGATGTTGTGGATGACCGACATTGTTATCCAATGAAAAACAAGGATGTTGTGGATGCCATTGACCGACATTGTTACAATGAAAATGTGACCAAGGATGTTGTGGATGCCATTGACCGACATTGTTATCAAAAAATGTGATCAAGGATGTTGTGGATGCCATTGACCGACATTGTTATCAATGAAAATGTGACCAAGGATGTTGTGGATGCCATTGACCGACATTGTTATCAATGAAAATGTGACCAAGGATGTTGTGGATGCCATTGACCGACATTGTTATCAATGAAATGTGATCAATGATGTTGTGGATGCCATTGACCGACATTGTTATCAATGAAAAAATGTGACCAAGGATGTTGTGGATGCCATTGACCGACATTGTTATCAAAGAAAAATGTGACCAAGGATGTTGTGGATGCCATTGACCGACATTACATTGGGCTGAAAAGTCTCCATGATGTTGTGGATGCCATTGACTGACATTGTTATCAATGAAAATGAAAACTGACTGACACAATGAAAATGTGAGTTGATGTTGTGGATGCCATTGACTGACATTGTTATCAATGAAATGACCAAGGATGTTGTGGATGCAATTGACCGACATTATCAACAATGAAAATGTGACCAAGGGATGTTTGGATGCCATTGACCGACATTGTTATCAAATGAAAAATGTGACCAAGGATGTGGATGCCATTGACCGACATTGTTATCAATGAAAATGTGTCCAAGATAGATGCTAATAATGGACATTGTTATCAATGAAATGTGACCAAGGATGTTGTGATGCCATTGACCGACATTGTTATCAATGAAAATGTGACCAAGGATGTTGTTGCCATTGGATGCAATGAAATTGACCAAGGACATTGTGGATATTGACTGAATTGAAATGGTACATGACCAAGGATGTTGTGGATGCCATTGACCGACATTGTTCAATGAAAAATGTGATCAAGGATGTTGTGGATGCCATTAATTCATATTTGTTATCAATGAAATGTGACCAAGGATGTTGGGTGGATGCTAATGACCGACATTGTTATCAATGAAAATGTGACCAAGGATGTTGTGGATGCCATTGACCGACAGGATGTTGTGGATGCCGACATTGTTATCAATGAAAATGTGACCAAGGATGTTGTGGGATGCCATTGAATGGACATTGTTATCAATGAAAATGTGACCAAGGATGTTGTGGATGCCATTGACCGACATTGTTATCAATGAAATGTGTCCAAGGATGTTGTGGATGCCATTGACCGGACATTGTTATCAAAAAAATGTGACCAAGGATGTTGTGGATGCTATTGACTGACATTGTTATCAATGAAAATGTGACCAAGGATGTTGTGGATGCCATTGAATGACATTGTTATCAATGAAAATGTGACCAAGGATGTTGTGGATGCCATTGACCGACATTGTTATCAATGAAAATGTACCAAGGATGTTGTGGATGCCATTGACCGACATTGTTATCAATGAAAATGTGACCAAGGATGTTGTGGATGCCATTGACCGACATTGTTATCAATGAAAATGTGTCCAAGGATGTTGTGGATGCCATTGACTGACATTGTAGGCAATGAAAATGTGACCAAGGATGTTGTGGATGCCATTGACCGACATTGTTATCAATGAAAATGTGACCAAGGATGTTGGATCAATGACGAATATGTGACCAAGGATGTTGTGGATGCCATTGACCGACATTGTTATCAATGAAATATGACCAAGGATGTTGTGGATGCCATTGACCGACATTGTTATCAATGTTGACCAAGGATGTTGTGGATGCCATTGACCGACATTGTTATCAATGAAAATGTGACCAAGGATGTTGTGGATGCCATTGACCGACATTGTTATCAACAAAAATGCATCAAGGATGTTGTGGATGCCATTGACCGACATTGTTATCAATGAAAATGTGACCAAGGATGTTGTGGATGCTATTGACCGACATTGTTATGCCAAAAAAAATGTGACCAAGGATGTTGTGGATGCCATTGACCGACATTGTTATCAATGAAAATGTGACCAAGGATGTTGTGGATGCAATTGACCGACATTGTTATCAATGAAAATGTGACCAAGGATGTTGTGGATGCCATTGACCGACATTGTTATCAATGAAAAATGTGATCAAGGATGTTGTGGATGCCATTGACCGACATTGCGATGTCCCAAGGATGTTCAATGGATGCCATTGACCTAGCATTATCAATGAAATGTGTCCAAGGATGTTGTGGATGCCATTGACTGACATTGTTATCAATGAAAATGTGACCAAAATGTGACATTGTTATCAATGAGAATGTGACCAAGGATGTTGTGGATGCCATTGACCGACATTGTTATCAATGAAAATGAAAATGCCATTGACCGACATTGATCAATGAAAATGTTGTGGATGCCATTGACCGACATTGTTATCAATGAGAATGTGGATCAATGATGTTGTGGATGCCATTGACTGACATTGTGAAAATGTGTCCAAGGATGTTGTGGATGCCATTGACCGACATTGTTATCAATGAAAATGTGACCAAGGATGTTGGATGCCATTGATGACATTGTTATCAATGAAAATGACCAAGGATGTTGTGGTGGATTGACCATTGTTGTTATCATTGTTATCAATGAAAATGTGACCAATGATTTGTGGATGCCATTGACTGACATTGTTCAATAAAAATGTGACCAAGGAGGTTGTGGATGCCATTGACCGACATTGTTATCAATGAAAATGTGACCAAGGATGTTGTGGATGCCATTGACCGACATTGTTATAAATGAAAATGTGACCAAGGATTGTTATCAATGAGAAATGTGACCAATGATGTTGTGGATGCCATTGACCGACATTGTTATCAATGAAAATGTGACCAAGGATGTTGTGGATGCCATTGACCGACATTGTTATCAATGAAAATGTGACCAAGGATGTTGTGGATGCCATTGACTGTCAATGAAAATGTGACCAAGGATGTTGTGGATGCCATTGACCGACATTGTTATCAATGAAAATGTGACCAAGGATGTTGTGGATGCCATTGACTGACATTGTTATCAATAAAAAATGTGCAATTGATGTTGTGGACATGACCGACATTTATAAAATGAAAATGTGACCAAGGATGTTGTGGATGCCATTGACCGACATTGTTATCAATGAAAATGTGATCAAGGATGTTGTGGATGCCATTGACCGACATTGTTATCAATGAAAAATGACCAAGGATGTTGTGGATGCCATTGACCGACATTGTTATCAATGAAAATGTGACCAAGGATGTTGTGGATGCCATTGACATTGTTATCAATGAAAATGCCATTGACCGACATTGTTATCAATGAAAATGTGACCAAGGATGTTGTGGAATGACTGACCAATGAGAATGTGATCAATGATGTTGTGGATGCCATTGACCGACATTGTTATCAATGAAAATGTGACCAAGGATGTTGTGGATGCCATTGACCGACATTGTTATCAATGAAAATGTGACCAAGGATGTTGTGGATGCCATTGATGACATTGTTATCAATGAAAATGTGACCAAGGATGGATTGACCGACATTGGATGCCATTGACCGACATTGTTATCAAAAAAAAATGACCAATGAGTTTGTGGATGCCATTGAGACATTGTTATCAATGAAAATGTGACCAAGGATGCTGTGGATGCCATTGACCGACATTGTTATCAATGAAAATGTGACCAAGGATGTTGTGGATGCCATTGACCGACATTGTTATCAATGAAAATGTGACCAAGGATGTTGTGGATGCCATTGACCGACATTGTTATCAATGAAAACATGACCAGGATGTTGGATGCCATTGACCGACATTGTTATCAATGAAAATGTGTCCAAGGATGTTGTGGATGCCATTGACCGACATTGTTATCAATGAAAATATGACCAAGGATGTTGTGGATGCCATTGACCGACATTGTTATCAATGAAAATGTGACCAAGGATGTTGTGGATGCCATTGACCGACATTGTTATCAATGAAAATGTGATCAATGATGTTGTGGATGCCATTGACCGACATTGTTATCAATGAAAATGTGACCAAGGATGTTGTGGATGCCATTGACCGACATTGTTATCAATGAAAATGTGACCAAGGATGTTGTGGATGCCATTGACCGACACATTGTTATCAATGAAAATGTGACCAAGGATGTTGTGGATGCCATTGACCGACATTGTTATAAATGAAAATGTGATCAAAAATGTGACCAATTGTTATCAATGAAAAATGTGACCAAGGATGTTGTGGATGCCATTGACCGACATTGTTATCAATGAAAATGTGACCAAGGATGTTGTGGATGCCATTGACCGACATTGTTATCAATGAAAATGTGACCAGGATTTGTGGATGCCATTGACCGACATTGTGCAATGAAAATGTGACAATGATGTTGTGGATGCCATTGACCGACATTGTTATCAATGAAAATGTGACCAAGGATGTTGTGGATGCCATTGACCGACATTGTTATCAAATGAAAATGTGACCAAGGATGTTGTGGATGCCATTGACCGACATTGTTATCAATGAAAATGTGACCAAGGATGTTGTGGATGCCATTGACCGACATTGTTATCAATGAAATGTGACCAAGGATGTTGTGGATGCCATTGACCGACATTGTTATCAATGAAAATGTGACCAAGGATGTTGTGGATGCCATTGACCGACATTGTTATCAATGAAAATGTGATCAATGATGTTGTGGATGCCATTGACCGACATTGTTATAAATGAAAATGTGACTAATGATGTTGTGGATGCCATTGACCGACATTGTTATCAATGAAAATGTGACCAATGATGTTGTGGATGCCATTGACTGACATTGTTATCAATGAAAATGTGACCAAGGATGTTGTGGATGCCATTGACCGACATTGTTATCAATGAAAATGTGATCAAGGATGTTGTGGATGCCATTGACCGACATTGTTATCAATGAAAATATGACCAAGGATGTTGTGGATGCCATTGACCGACATTGTTATCAATGAAAATGTGACCAAGGATGTTGTGGATGCCATTGACCGACATTGTTATCAATAAAAATGTGATCAATGAGTTTGTGGATGCCATTGACCGACATTGTTATCAATGAAAATGTGACCAATGATGTTGTGGATGCCATTGACCGACATTGTTATCAATGAGAATGTGACCAAGGATGTTGTGGATGCCATTGACCGACATTGTTATCAATGAAAATGTGACCAAGGATGCTGTGGATGCCATTGACCGACATTGTTATCAATGAAAATGTGACCAAGGATGTTGTGGATGCCATTGACCGACATTGTTATCAATGAAAATGTGACCAAGGATGTTGTGGATGCCATTGACCGACATTGTCAATGAAAATGTGATCAAGGATGTTGTGGATCATTGATGAAATTGTGATCAATGAGATGGATGCCAATGATGACATTGTTGGATGACCGACATTGTTATCAATGAAAATGTGACCAAGGATGTTGTGGATGCCATTGACCGACATTGTTATCAATGAAAAATATGACCAAGGATGTTGTGGATGCCATTGACCGACATTGTTATCAATGAAAATGTGATCAAGGATGTTGTGGATGCCATTGACCGACATTGTTATCAATGAAAATGTGACCAAGGATGTTGTGGATGCCATTGACCGACATTGTTATCAATGAAAATGTGACCAAGGATGTTGTGGATGCCATTGACCGACATTGTTATCAATGAAAATGTGACCAAGGATGTTGTGGATGCCATTGACCGACATTGTTATAAATGGTAATGTGACCAAGGATGTTGTGGATGCCATTGACGACATTGTTATTTCAATGAAAATGTGACATTGTTTGGATGCCATTGAAACATTGTTATCAATGAAAATGTGATCAAGGATGTTGTGGATGCCATTGACCGACATTGTTATCAATGAAAATGTGACCAAGGATGTTGTGGATGCCATTGACCGACATTGTTATCAATAAAAATGTGACCAAGGATGTTGTGGATGCCATTGACCGACATTGTTATCAATGAAAATGTGACCAAGGATGTTGTGGATGCCATTGACTGACATTGTTATCAATAAAAATGTGATCAAGGATGTGGATGAAAATTGTTATCAATGAAAATGACCAGGATATTGTGGATGCCATTGATAAATGACATTGTTATCAATAAAAAATGACCAAGGATGTTGTGGATGCCATTGACCGATTGTTATCAATGAAAATGTGACCAAGGATGTTGTGGACATTGACCGACATTGTTATCAATGAAAATGTGATCAATGATGTTGTGGATGCCATTGACCGACATTGTTATCAATGAAAATGTGACCAAGGATGTTGTGGATGCCATTGACCGACATTGTTATCAATGAAAATGTGACCAAAGGATGTTGTGGATGCCATTGACTGACATTGTTATCAATGAAAATGAAAATATGACCAAGGATGTTGGATGGATGACATTGTTATCAATGAAAATGTGACCAAGGACATGGATGCCATTGATGACATTGTTGAAATGAAATGTGACCAAGGATGTTGTGGATGCCATTGACCGACATTGTTATCAATGAAAATGTGATCAATGATGTTGTGGATGCCATTGACCGACATTGTTATCAATGAAAATGTGACCAAGGATAAATGAAAATGCCAAGGATGTTTGACTGATGGACATTGTTATCAATGAAAATGTGATCAATGATGTTGTGGATGCCATTGACCGACATTGTTATCAATGAAAATGTGACCAAGGATGTTGTGGATGCCATTGACCGACATTGTTATCAATGAAAATGTGACCAGGGATGTTGTGGATGCTATTGACCGACATTGTTATCAATGAAAATGTGACCAAGGATGTTGTGGATGCCATTGACCGACATTGTTATCAATGAAAAATGTGACCCAATGATGTTGTGGATGCCATTGACCGACATTGTTATCAATGAAAAATGATCAATGATGTTGTGGATGCCATTGACCGACATTGTTATCAATGAAAATGTGACCAAGGATGTTGTGGATGCCATTGACCGACATTGTTATCAATGAAAAATGTGATCAAGGATGTTGTGGATGCCATTGACCGACATTGTTATCAATGAAAATGTGACAAGGATTGTTATGCCAATGACAAATGTGACCAAGGATGTTGTGGATGCCATTGACCGACATTGTTATCAATGAAAATGTGACCAAGGATGTTGTGGATGCCATTGACCGACATTGTTTATCAAGGATGTTGAAAATGCCATTGACCAATTGATGAAAATGTGACCAAGGGATGGATGCCATTGACCGACATTATTATCAATGAAAATGACCAAGGATGTTGTGGATGTATTGACCGACATTGTTATCGAAAATGTGATCAAGGATGTTGTGGATGCCATTGACCGACATTGTTATCAATGAAAATGTGACCAAGGATGTTGTGGATGCCATTGACCGACATTGTTATCAATGAAAATGATCAATGATGTTGTGGATGCCATTGACCGACATTGTTATCAATGAAAATTGACCAAGGATGTTGTGGATGCCATTGACCGACATTGTTATCAATGAAAATGTGACCAAGGATGTTGTGGATGCCATTGACCGACATTGTTATCAATGAAAATGTGACCAATGATGTTGGATGGATTGCGACATTGACCAAGGAAAATGACAGGATGTTTGGATGTTGTAATTCGAATTGTTATCAATGAAAATGTGACCAAGGATGTTGTGGATGCCATTGACCGACATTGTTATCAATGAAAATGTGACCAAGGATGTTGTGGATGCCATTGACCGACATTGTTATCAATGAAAATGTGACCAAGGATGTGGATGCCATTGACCGACATTGTTATCAATGAAAATGACCAAGGATGTTGTGGATGCCATTGACCGACATTGTTATCAATGAAAATGTGATCAATGATGTTGTGGATGCCATTGACCGACATTGTTATCAATGAAATGACCAAGGATGTTGTGGATGCATTGACCGACATGTTATCAATGAAAATGTGATCAATGATGTTGTGGATGCCATTGACCGACATTGTTATCAATGAAAATGTGACCAAGGATGTTGTGGATGCCATTGACCGACATTGTTATCAATGAAAATGTGACCAAGGATGTTGTGGATGCCATTGACCGACATTGTTATCAATGAAAAATGACCAAGGATTGTGGATGCCATTGACCGACATTGTTATCAATGAAAATGTGACCAAGGATGGAAATTGACCGATCAATGAAAATGTGATGATGTGGATGCCATTGACCGACATTGTTATCAATGGAAATGAAAATGTGACCAAGGATGTTGTGGATGCCATTGACCGACATTGTTATCAATGAAAATGTGACCAAGGATGCCATTGTGACATTGCAATTGACCAATGATGTTGTTGGATCAATGAAACATTGTGATCAATGGATGATTGATGTTGGATGCCATTGACTGACATTGTTATCAATGAAAATGTGACCAAGGATGTTGTGGATGCCATTGACCGACATTGTTATCAATGAAAAAATGTGGATGTTGTGGATGTGACATTGTTATCAATGAAAATGTGACCAAGGATGTTGTGGATGCCATTGACCGACATTGTTATCAATGAAAATGTGACCAAGGATGTTGTGGATGCCATTGACCGACATTGTTATCAATGAAAATGTGACCAAGGATGTTGTGGATGCCATTGACCGACATTGTTATCAATGAAAATGTGACCAAGGATGTTGTGGATGCCATTGACCGACATTGTTATCAATGAAAATGTGACCAATGATGTTGTGGATGCCATTGACCGACATTGTTATCAATGAAAATGTGACCAAGGATGTTGTGGATGCCATTGATTGACATTGTTATTGAAAATGTGACCAAGGATGAGATTGACCGACATTGTGATCAATGATGTTGTGGATGCCATTGACCGACATTGTCAATGAAAATGTGACCAAGGATGTTGTGGATGCCATTGACCGACATTGTTATCAATGAAAATGTGACCAAGGATGTTGTGGATGCCATTGACCGACATTGTTATCAATGAAAATGTGACCAAGGATGTTGTGGATGCCATTGACCGACATTGTTATCACATTGTTGCCATTGACCGACATTGTTATCAATGAAAATGTGACCAAGGATGTTGTGGATGCCATTGACCGACATTGTTATCAATGAAAAATGTGACCAAGGATGTTGTGGGATTGACCGACATTGTTATCAATGAAAATGTGACCAAGGATGTTGTGGATGCCATTGACCGACATTGTTATCAATGAAAAATGTGACCAAGGATGTTGTGGATGCCATTGACCGACATTGTTATCAATGAAAATATGAAAGGATGTTGTGATGCCATTGACCGACATTGTTATGAAAATTGACCAAGGATGTTGTGGATTGACCGACATTGTTATCAATGTGATCAATGATGTTGTGGAATGACCGACATTGTTATCAAGGATGTTGTGGATGCCATTGACCGACATTGTTATAAATGAAAATGTGATCAATGATGTTGTGGATGCCATTGACCGACATTGTTATCAATGAAAATGTGACCATGATGTTGTGGATGCCATTGACCGACATTGTTATCAATGAAAATGTGACCAAGGATGTTGTGGATGCCATTGACCGACATTGTTATCAATGAAAATGTGACCAAGGGATATTTGTGGATGCCATTGACCGACATTGTTATCAATGAAAATGTGATCAAGGATGTTGTGGATGCCATTGACCGACATTGTTATCAATGAAAATGTGACCAAGGATGTTGTGGATGCCATTGATGACATTGTTATCAATGAATGTGACCAAGGATGTTGTGGATGCCATTGACCGACATTGTTATCAATGAGAATGTGATCAATGATGTTGTGGATGCCATTGATCGACATTGTTATCAATGAAAATATGACCAAGGATGTTGTGGATGCCATTGACCGACATTGTTATCAATGAAAATGTGACCAAGGATGTTGTGGATGCCATTGACCGACATTGTTATCAATGATGACCAAGGATGTTGGATGCCATTGACCGACATTGTTATCAATGAAAATGTGACCAAGGATGTGGATGTGGATGTGACCAATGACCGAATTGGATGTGACCAATGATGTTGTGGATGCCATTGACCGACATTGTTATCAATGAAATGTGACCAAGGATGTTGTGGATGCCATTGACCGACATTGTTATCAATGAAAATGTGACCAAGGATGTTGTGGATGCCATTGACCGACATTGTTATAAATGAAAATGTGACCAAGGAAATGTGACATTGTTATCAATGAAAATGATCAAGGATGTTGGATGCCATTGACCGACATTGTTATCAATGAAAATGTGACCAAGGATGTTGTGGATGCCATTGACCGACATTGTTATCAATGAAAATGTGATCAAGGATGCTGTGGATGCCATTGACCGACATTGTTATCAATGAAAATGTGACCAAGGATGTTGTGGATGCCATTGATGGACATTGTTATCAATGAAAATGTGATCAAGGATGTTTGGATGCATTGACCACATTGTTATCAATGAATTGATATTTGGATGCCATTGGACATTGTGACCAAGGATGTTGTGGATGCCATTGACCGACATTGTTATCAATGAAAATGTGACCAAGGATGTTGTGGATGCCATTGACCGACATTGTTATCAACAGAAAATGACCAAAAATGACATTGTTATCCAAGGATGTTGTGGATGCCATTGACCGACATTGTTATCAATGAAATGTGACAATGATGTTGTGGATGCCATTGACCGACATTGTTATCAATGAAATGTGACCAAGGATGCTGGATGCCATTGACCGACATTGTTATCAATGAAAATGTCCAAGGATGTTGTGGATGCCATTGACCGACATTGTTATCAATGAAAATATGACCAAGGATGTGACCGACATTGATGAAAATGTGACCAGGGATGTTGATGCCATTGACCGACATTGTTATCAATGAAAATGTGACCAAGGATGTTGTGGATGCCATTGACCGACATTGTTATCTATGAAAATGTGACCAAGGATGTTGTGGATGCCATTGACCGACATTGTTATCAATGATAATGTGAACAATGATGTTGTGGATGCCATTGACCGACATTGTTATCAATGAAAATGTGACCAAGGATGTTGTGGATGCCATTGACCGACATTGTTATCAATGAAAATGTGACCAAGGATGTTGTGGATGCCATTGACCAAGGACATTGTTATCAATGAAAATGTGACCAAGGGATGCTGGATGCCATTGACCGACATTGTTATCAATGAAAATGTGACCAAGGATGTTGGATGCCATTGACCGACATTGTTATGAAAATGACCAAAATGCCATTGTAATGTGACCAAGGATGTTGTGGATGCCATTGACCGACATTGTTATCAATGAAAATGTGACCAAGGATGTTGTGGATGCCATTGACCGACATTGTTATCAATGAAAATGTGACCAAGGATGTTGTGGATGCCATTGACTGACATTGTTATCAATGAAAATGTGACCAAGGATGTTGTGGATGCCATTGACCGACATTGTTATCAATGAAAATGTGACCAAGGATGTTGTGGATGACTGACATTGCCAATGATGTTGACATTTCAATGAAAATTGACATTCATTTTGAAAATCAATGAGAATGTTGTGAAAATGACCAGGGATGTTGTGGATGCCATTGACCGACATTGTTATCAATGAAAATGTGACCAAGGATGTTGTGGATGCCATTGACCGACATTGTTATCAATGAAAATGTGACCAAGGATGTTGTGGATGCAATTGACTGACATTGTTATCAATGAAAATGTGATCAAGGATGTTGTGGATGCCATTGACCGACATTATCAATGAAAATGAAAGGATGTTGACCATTGACCGACATTGTTATGGATGCCATTGACCACCGACTGACATTGTTATCAATAAAAATGTGATCAATGATGTTGTGGATGCCATTGACCGACATTGTTATCAATGAAAATGTGACCAAGGAGGTTGTGGATGCCATTGACCGACATTGTTATCAATGAAAATGTGACCAAGGATGCTGTGGATGCCATTGACCGACATTGTTATCAATGAAAATGTGACCAAGGATGTTGTGGATGCCATTGACCGACATTGTTATCAATGAAAATGTGACCAAGGATGTTGTGGATGCCATTGACCGACATTGTTATCAATAAAAATGTGATCAATGATGTTGTGGATGCCATTGACCGACATTGTTATCAATGAAAATGTGACCAGGATGTTGTGGATGCCATTGTGACATTGTTATCAATGAAAATGTGACCAAGGATGTTGTGGATGCCATTGACCGACATTATCAATGAAAATTGTGACCAAGGATGTTGTGGGATGCCATTGACCGACATTGTTATCAATGAAAATGTGACCAAGGATGTTGTGGATGCCATTGACCGACATTGTTATCAATAAAAATGTGATCAATGATGTTGTGGATGCCATTGACCGACATTGTTATCAATGAAAATGTGACCAAGGATGTTGTGGATGGATCAATGAAAATGTGACCAAGGATTGTGGATTGACCGACATTGTTATCAATGAGAATGTGACAATGATGTTGTGGATGCCATTGACCGACATTGTTTTCAATGAAAATGTGACCAAGGATGTTGTGGATGCCATTGACCGACATTGTTATCAATGAAAATGTGATCAATGATGTTGTGGATGCCAATGACCGACATTTTATCAATGAAAATGTGACCAAGAAAATGTTGTGGATGCCATTGTGACAAGGATATTGTGGACATTGACCGACATTGTTATCAATGAAAATGTGACCAAGGATGTTGTGGATGCCATTGACCGACATTGTTATCAATAAAAATGTGATCAATGATGTTGTGGATGCCAATGACCGACATTGTTATCAATGAAAATGTGACCAAGTATGTTGTGGATGCCATTGACCGACATTGTTATCAATGAAAATGTGACCAAGGATGTTGTGGATGCCATTGACCGACATTGTTATCATTAAAATTGTGATCAATGAAAATGATCAATTGTGGATGCCAATGACCGACATTTTTATCAATGAAAATGTGACCAAGTATGTTGTGGATGCCATTGACCGACATTGTTATCAATGAAAATGTGACCAAGGATGTTGTGGATGCCATTGACCGACATTGTTATCAATGAAAATGTGAGCAATGATGTTGAGGATGATGACCGACATTGTTACCGAAAATGGATGTTGTGGATGCCATTGACCGACAGTTATCAATGAAAATGTGACCAAGGATGTTTGGATGCCATTGACCCACTTTAGTGACCAATGATGTTCCAACTTGGATTGGCGGAAGAGTTATAACAACTTGGATTGGCGGAGATGTTATAAAAATCCCTCCATCTTATACTCAATACCTTTTTGGCCGTCAAGTTGTTATCGTTGTTCCTGTCTTTTAGAACTGGTTACCTGACCCTAGCGCAGAGGGTCGCAAAGGAAAGACGTTTTCTTTTGTATCCCGGTCATTCACCATGCTTGTCTTTTCAGTCGAATTCATTTTCGACATAAATAGGAAACTCAAACCTTGCCCTATCAGACTAGGTCTGTCGACTACCTGGTAGCAGTACACTTTGGTTCAAACCGTGTTTTCACTGATAAAAAAAGTAATTCAGGTTCGATTCCTATCGGTAGTACTGCTTTTCTTTAGCATGACTTTTCAAACTAGGCGATTATTAATTTCACTGTTTAATAATGAAAAACAGCAGGAATAGCAACTTAAACACACGTACCCACTAAAAATAACGTTTACAGTAATAAATAATATAAAATTAAGACATCCTTTTTTATTTATATATATATATATATATATATATATATTGTCATCCACAGGCATACTGTTTCGCAGCTCATCAGTGTGGCTAAACATCCAATTGCCTCAAGCCGGTATCGAAATTTGGAGTCAGTCGAGGAATATTCCAATAAGCCATTGGCTGGCGCACGGCAGAGATGAATTTAGACGTATTTATTTTTAGATAAACACCCCCGTGACTGGGAGAACTCGATTCGTTTTTAACGAAGCCTTGCATTCGCAGCAGTAATAGTCACTGTTTACAAATTCACTTTTCTCTCCGAGAGCTCAACCGAAATAATTTTTTTCAGGTGTATGTTTATATTGTCATCCACAAACAGACTGTTTCGCTTTTTCGCAGGTGTAATAGCCCCACTATGTCTTCCCTCTAACTGAGCAATGGTGAGAGGAGAAAAAGCATTCAGGCCTTCAGTAATGGTACCAACGTTCATATTCTGGCTCCCATTTTCAAAGTTCATATATATATATATATATATATATATATATATATATATATATATATATATATATTCGTAGAGGAACCTTTAGCAATCAGGTCTAAAGCGGCAAAAGCTATATCACCATTATGATCTCAATTTAACTTTTACATACAACTGCGAAATCGGTAATGTTCCTCTTAAAATCTCCACTTGCATTTTCAAGTTCTTTACACAATATTTTTTACCCGTATGGGATATATTTAAAAATTACTTCTATATATATATATATATATATATATATATATATATATATATATTCTGAAGCCTCCTGACGAGTGGACAGAGCGATTAATAAACGGTTTGTCTACGAAACTCCCTAGTCGAGTTGCTGAATATGACATAAACTAAGTGGAAAATTTAAATTTTACTAATATTATATATATATATATATATATATATATATATATATATATATATATATATTATAAACTATTACAACCATAACAAACTGAAATCAACATTATTCCTGGTCGTAGATTAGATTAATGGTAAAAGTGCTCAACTCTAATAGAACCAAACTATCCGAATGTAAAAGAACAAAATTTATATATATATACAGTGGGTAGCAAAAGTATTTAACACATTGGTTTTTTTATGTATCTCAAAAAATAACAGTTCAATTTCAACGAAACTTATAGGAAATATTTAAACGAACATTGTCGATCAAAACATAGAAGGAAAATTTAAAACCACTGTTTTGAGAAATATTTATTAACAATAAATAAAATACATACAAATTAAAGAAATGACATAATAGATCATTCCATCATATTTATTATAAAACCCAGGTTGTGTGTCTGTTCCTTTATATATTGCATCGGGTTTCCTACATTTTTCAACAGATTTCAACAAAGACAGTGCCAAAAATTGAAAAACACAATTGTTTTTGCACGAAATCAATTTGAAAACACGATTAAGAGGCATCGCTGTTTCGACAGTGAAAGGGGGACAACTCATACCGAGTTATACTTATTATAAAACCCAGGTTGTTTGTGTGTGTGTGTTCGTTTATATATGGGATCGGATTTCCTACATTTTTCAACCGATTTCAACAAAACTTCACTTTTTTTGGCAGGTAGTGTTTCTTATTGTTTTGCACACTTTTTTCTTTATTTTTACATTCAGAATGCTTTAAAAATTCCATTTACAAGACAATTGTTTATAATAAAATTGAAAAATTCTATTCAATCGGTAGACTCATAATGATTGAAAATAATGTTTTTGTTTGAGTTTAAGTTTGACCAATTCGTAAAAAAAAAAAAAAAAATAATTAAGACATGTGTGTCCGTCAACCTTAAACAATAATTTTTGTCAATTTTATTTTTCAGTCTTTATGATGGTCGATACTTGATCTATCTCTTACTGTTACATCGCCGGGCAATGCCGGGCTCTACTGCTAGTCTTTAATAAATCAACAAAGTTTTGTGGCAATTTTTAACACCAAATTGAGATTTTTCTCGTAAAAAGTTGAATAATTTTAACACATTCAACATTGCGGATAAAAAAATTAATGAATCTTATATTAGTTTATTTATTTTCGAGACTTAGTTTGAGCAAACTTGGCCACCTGAATAAAGACCACAGAATGACTTCAAAATCCGCGAAAAGTTTCATCTTTTAATAGTCATTAGTGCTTCGTTTGATTTGTAACGCACTTAAATGTAGGTAGACAAAAGCAAATTTTGATAAGGTAGGTAGACATAAATCACTGAAGGCCGCCCGCCCACACACAATTTGGTTTCAGACCACGGTTGTGGGGTACAACGAACTGGCCGTAACTACACACGCGCGTGCACACAAACACGCACGCAAACACACACACACATGCATACATATATACATATATATATATATATATATATATATATATATATATATATATATAGATAGATAGATAGATAGATAGATAGATAGATAGACAAAAAGGAGAGAAATAAAAAAGAGAGATAAAAGAGAAAAACACTTTCGCATAAACTTCCGTCCTTTACACAAACTTGAAACATTCCGCTAAATTAAACACACACAATAACACACGGATATATATATATATATATATATATATATATATATATATATATATATATATATATATATATACAGCTTATTTAAACCAGAAAATGTTTAAAAAATTGTAACAATTTTCTTTTGCAATACAAGTCTTACTAATGAAACTATAGTCGGAAGAGAAGAGGTTTCATTGCTTTTACACTGATATTTGCGCGTAAGTGAATTTAACGAACCCAAGGGGAATTGGAACTGGACTCTCCTATTAACTATTCTGAACCATTAGACCATTACATGACCAGCTTACCATCGAAGTAATGATCAGGCTATATTTTTATTATTATTATATATATATATATATATATATATGTGTGTGTGTGTGTGTGTGTGTGTGTGTGTGTGTGTGTGTGTGTGTGTGTGTTCTCTGTGTGTGTGTGTGTGTGTGTGTGTGTATCTATATTTCTGAGATGAGGTATTATGTACATCATTTACATTATTCGGACTATTGTCCTCATCTTTGTTGCCAAATTACCAGCTTTCGAATTCATTCAATGAATTCGAAAGCTGGTAATAAATATGGTGATAAAGATGAGCCCAATAGTGCGAATAATGTAAATATATATATATATATATATATATATATATATATATATATATATATAAGGGCGTAACGGTCATAAAAAACAGTGAGTAACAGTGCTAAATAGACAAATGAATTTGGTTAATTTTATAATCGTAATTTTACGATACACATATGGCGTCTTGTTGGAAAATCCTTGGTTATTAAAAGAAAGACTTCAACCTCTTATTATTTAAAATTATAATAATCAAGGGAATCTATTTAGCGATGACTCTATGATGTGGAACCAGGGGCGGACTGAGCCATCGGTCCAATCGGACTTGGTCCGAGGGCCCGGCACTGCAAGGGGGCCCGCCTGACTCGGGCCCCCTTGTGTGTGTTTCTCATGGCCGTGCGGACTGCCGGGCACAAGTACGGGCAGATCCGTGACCGTGCAAAAATGAAAATTTGGAGAAGAAAAAGTATTTTCGTTAGCAATCAAACTAAATTTATGAAGAAAGAAAGAAAAACAAAGAAAGTAAAAAAAAACAAAAAACGAAGAAACCTTACGAATGAACGCAGTAAAAAAAAATGTCTCTGTTTTTTGGGACTGGTAAGTTCAAACCTGTTTCCCAGCTTCCGTTTCAAAACAATTCCGCGATTCCCGTGATCGATTCCCGTGATCGATTCCCGTGATCGCTGAAAATTGGGGTTCCCTACACATACAGGTAGAACCTAAGTAGGCAAGGAATCGGAATCGTCTTGGTATCGGAATCGTGAATCAACATTTTCCTGGTATTGGAATCGGAAAAAAAATTAGGAATCGTCCCAACACTAATCTTAAACTATATTTAAGCCAATATGCACAGATCACCTGCTGCACAGCCTCTATATGTGGCATTTAACTGTAAAAAATTGGGGAAGGGGGCCCATTGTATCTGTGTGGAACCGTCTTCACTGGTTATTGGACAGGACCTATTGGTAGCAGATGCGTGTATCATTAACTCACTGACTCGAGTACAGGGCGAGTATCCACATATATTATGGTTAATACATGAAATACGATAAAAATATAAACGGGATATTAATAATGGTATATAAGATATTTTATGCTAGTGTACCCTCTGATATGAAAATTATTTCAAGGGTTCTACAAGAGTAAAAAAAAAAGGTTGAGAAATTCTGGTCCTAAATGTTGCTGAAATATGGCCATATGCTTAATTTCTAAATAAAACCAAACAAAAAAAAACAACTTTTAATAACATCAATTAGGAACATGACCATAGTGTATTGGCCGTGTTTTGTCATTAAAACGATTAGAGAAAACATTTGTGCACATGCAAGAAATATCCTATAATAATAATTGTGCTTGTTTTCCCTTCGTTATTTCGCATGACCGTTACGCCCTGCCAATACGTTATAAATAATGGAATATTCCGTTTTCAACACGTGGAAAGAGGGGAACAGACACAACTTGATTTCAGTGAGAAAATGAAAGAAAGAAAGAAAGAAGTGTTTAAATTCTATTGCCAATAACACGTAAATAATGAATTATACAGTTTTGATTGCGTGGAAAAACAAAACATACTTGTTTCCCTTAAGAAATGAAAGAGCGAAAGAAAGAAAGAAAGAAAGAAAGAAAAAGAAAGAAAGGAAAATACAAGTGTTTCAGTGAAATGAGAAATGTTGTCAATTTCAAATCTTTTAATTTGTACCCCCTTACTTCTTCAAATTACGACCAACATTCATATTTATAATTGTTATTGCAATATTTTGTTAATGTTGTCAAGCTCAAATATTTAACGATATGAGGGAGGAATTTCTATGATATTGTCAAAGCACTCGCCATGAGCTTCATTCATTAACTGAAGAATTAAGATTCATCAGAATATTCATATAGGAAAACCGTGAAATTTTCACGGGTCTTTCTAATATATATAAAACTTTATATATAACTTCACATAAGTACCTTGTCTGCCTTGTTTAGCACACACACACACACACACGTGTGTGTGTGTTTGCGTGTGTGTATGTATTGTTACTTTTTCTTTTCTTTTTTTTTCTTTTTTTTTTTTTTTTAGACCAGCATTTAAATACAAAACAAATCATGCTTTTCTTTGAAGGTTGAGTCCGGCTCAAAAGTCGGCATGATCGCTCCTCCACATTCTAAACACTTATCAACCGGTTTTATTCAGTTCGTGCCGGTCAGATGAAAGCTTTTTTTTATACCTTTCATTACGAGCCAAGATTGCCAAGGGGGCCAATCCTGTACCCACGAGTTAATTCTGACCACCTTCATTAGGGTATCACCGATACTTATGTGGTCGGTGAGATAAAAGAGGCCGCTAATCACTTATTTTGTTCCGGCCGTTAACATTGTACTGAGACGCTATCGCTAATCTAACAGTTTTTCTCTCTTTATTTATCATTTGCGTTTTATTTTATCAAACAAGTGAAAATAATAATAATAATAATAATAATAATAATAATAAGAAGAAGAAGAAGAAGAAGAAGACGAAGAAGAAGAAGAAGACAAAGGCAAACATTTCAGTCATTAATTTCGGACGCCTGAGGCACGTGTATGTGTGTTCATTGTGGTGCGGGTAGGTGTCGGGTTTAGTTTACGTGGGTGTTCAAGTTTGTGTCATGCATGGGCATGCAGAGAGGATCGAACACTATGGACCGCACTGATGCTCTACGTGGGGAACTCGTTAACCCTTACAATTTGGTGAGTGGAAAATCAGGAAATGGAATCATAACATAGTTTTTTTTTGTTCCATTGGAAAAAATGTCATAGTGAAAATAGGTAAGACTTTTCATAAGATAAGTAATATTTCAATGCATGTGATCTCTATGATAATAAATTGAAAGGTCATATTTAAGATCTGGTAATACGAATTGTGGTCATCAATATTAATTTAATATAATCTGACCAAATGGTATCAACATTTCTTTCGACAAGCTATATATATATATATATGTGTGTGTGTGTGTGCCTGTGTGAAACGGAAATGATTCGATATATAGATGTAAAAATCGATATATATATATATATATATATATATATATATATATATATATATATATATATATATATATATATATATATGTATGTATGTATGTAATAAAAGGCTTAAACACTAATATTCCATGGTCATAATTTATTCCACTGGAATCCTAAATACGATCCAATTCATCAGACCTACAAATTCAAAATGGGCATTGAGTTCTACCTGGATTCTATCCTCTTGGAATTATTTTTTATACAAATATATATGTATACGTATGTAATATATGTATATATATCTATATATTTTAGATATATGATTGCATATGAATGTGTATATTTACCACTAATATTATCTATCTATCTATCTATCTATCTATCTATCTATCTATCTATCTATCTATCTATGCGAGTAACAATGGTCAATACACACACATATACATACATACACACACACACACATATATATATATATATATACATACATGTGTGTGTGTGTTTGTGTCTGTGTGTGTGTCTCTGTGTGTGTGTGCATGTATACATTTATTTATATATCATAGGAGATACCTACATATATATATGCGTCATCACTAAAAATAACGTTTACTGATATATATATATGTATATATATATATATATATATATATATATATATATATATATATATATATGTGTGTGTGTGTGTGTGTGTGTGTGTGTGTGTGTGTGTGTGTGTGTTTGAGTATGAAGTAAATGCAAAGATAGAAATATAAATCGATGGATATTTTACTTAGAAATCTGCACTGCAATTTATATATCACTTTCACACCGTAAGCGATATATATATATATATATATATATCTGAGGGGGCGTCCGTCTGTGTTTGTCCCAAATCATTGACAGTGAACCTTCCATAATGCCTCATTTGATTAGCACGATTAACCTGAGACTAATTTTTCTGTCCGCCTATCTTTCCTGTTCCACAATAAATAAAAGTTAATATTCTGTAAAAGGATGCATGAAAATATCCTCTTTTAATCTAAATCATAAAACTTCATCCTAAAAACTATTGATACATAGTGTGGGCGGTAACGCCCCCTTGGCGGCGCTATGAACTCTGAAGGGGGGCAGGAAGTGTCCACAATGGTGGTAGGGGAGACGCTATCAATTCAGTAGGGTAGTAAGATGACTTAACTCTTTGAACTCTTATTGGAACAGGTCACAAAAGGGGAATTTTTTAAATTTTTCGATATATTTACATTTTTAGACGTATTTAAAAAATTTATCTGCAGTTAACATATGGCTATAGAACAAAAGCACACAAAACAAAGTCCGGCAGGTTCTATAGTCTATCCTGGTAACTTCCGATTTGCAGTTTCTGTCACAAAACACGTCTGGAGATTGTTGTTTTCTTTTCTAAGGAATGCTTGAAGGATCAATTTCCATGTCTTCACATTTGTTCTGGCATATGTTCAGGAGGCACGGTGGATGAATGGATAGCGGCTCGGATTGAGGAATCTGAGAGCCGAGTTCGAATTCCAGTCAAATCCAATACCCTTGGGAAAGTATGAATCCTCTTCTTCTTCTCCCCACCCCCAGCTATGGGTAAAATAGCCGGACCGGGGTTCTGGCCTACCGCAAAAAGAAATGATAACCTACTGCGGGAAAAATCTGCCTCGTCAGTCATGTATCGAAAGATACATGATCGCCTCAGCGTGTATCACACATGGCACGTAACTGACTGATATGTGAAGGACATAGTCGAGGGAGAGATTAAATAGATTAGGTCTCTCATTTTCTTTTTGTCATAATCCTGATATAGTTTAAAATGTTTTCGTATGCAGATGTACAATTTTGTGAACCCACATAGTCCCTGTCTCTGATATATACATTCAATTGAGTCAAATCTTGGAAGACAATTACTATTGGATGAGGAGAGAAAATTTCTATTAATGGAGTCATATACTGCTTTCATTCCAATTCCAGATCATAGTTTCTGCTTTGGAAACGCTTACTTTGACTCTGATGGGATATGTAGGAGAGAATGTTGATACTGTTTTTTTGTTTTGTTTTTTGTTCAAGATCATTCTTACCCCAACTATGATAACATATATTGGCTCCAATTTCTTCGAATACTTAGGAGAGAATGTTGATTTTTTTTTCAAGATCATTTTTATTCCAACTATGAATACATATGTCATCACCATAGCAACACACACACACATATCATGAGTGCACTATCCTTGGAGGGAAAGCAAGAATACTAATTATTTGTAAATTCATTTGACATTTGAATATGGAATACTTAAAGCATCAGTTCCCATCGTTTCACATTTGTGTTTGTATATGTGCAGGACATAGTTGAGGGAGAGATTAAATAGATGAGGTCTCTCGTTTTCTCTTTGTCATAATCCTGATATAGTTTAAAATGTTTACATATACAGATGTACAATTTTGTGAACCCACATAGTCCTTCTATCTGATGTATACATTCAATTGAGTCAAATCTTGGAAGACAATTACTAATGGATGAGGAGAGGAAATTTCTATTAATGGAGTCATATGCTGCTTTCATTCCAATTCCAGATCATAGTTTCTGCTTTGGAAACGTTTACTTTGACTCTGATTTCTTGGGATACGTAGGAGAGAATGTTGATACTGTCTTTTTGTTTTTTGTTCAAGATCATTCTTATCTCAACTATGATAACATAAATCAGTAGCATAGAACATACCTGCTCATCATCAGTATCATTGGGAGGGAGAGGAGGAATGCTATTTTCTATTTGTAGACTCATTTGGGATGTAGCATGTAGTACTTACAAGGATTGCCAACCTGTGGCGCATGCGCCATAAGTGGCGCATTGGATTCTTACAAGTGGCGCATTGCATCCTTTTGATGAAAAGAAACTAAGCCACGTCTACTCATTCATTTCAGTGATTTTATATTTATTGCACGTCCTTTGCAAAAGTGCTAAAAGTTTGATTTGTGTTTGTCACCATTTCTTTTTGTTAAAAATGCTGACGTTGTCCTTTTGATTGACTGAGTGCTTAACTAACTGGTAGAATGGATTGTGTTCTAAAATGTCATTCTTTATTACTGTATTGGAGAGAGCGTTTGGGTCTGGATTTCGTGAAATTAAGGTAAGAATAAGCATATATTTTTTCAAATAAATAGATTTTATTATAACTTTAAAATATGTCCATATTACAACACGTACTGAAAGGAAGTGAATGTTTGGGTGGCGCATTTAAATTAATCGTACCAAATATTGGCGCATGGAATCAAAATGTTGGACACCCCTGACTTAAAGCATAAGTGCCCATCTCTTCACATCTGTGCGTGTATATGGGCAGAGCATAGTTGAGAAAGATGTTAAATAAATCAAGGCTCTCGTTTCCTCCTTGTCATGCTCCTGATGAGGTTTGTAATGTTTCAGTCTTGGGCGTCTCCACGTAGCCCATCTATCAGACGTACATTCAGGTGAGTCAAAGTGTTGAAGACGATTAATAATGGATGAGGAGAGGATGCCTCCATTAATGTGGTCAGATGCAGCTGTGACGTCAACATGGCTTTCATACAATCTTCAGCGATGTGCAGTTCCTCAGAGTTGTTTGATGGCGTATATGGCAACATTACACCGATGACCAAAGCGAAAGTCAAATTGAGTTGTGAGGTGTTGATTTTCATGGAATGGTGAGAGTTTACAGAGCAAAAAACTGCAAGTCTGGTCTTCCGTTAGGCAGTTCCTGCTACAGGGCTTACGGCCATATCACGTTGAAACACAGGTTCCTGTACGATCACCGAAGATAAGCAGCGTCGAGCCTGGTCAGTTACCTAGACGGGTGACCACTTGGGACTATCAGGTGTTGTAAGCTTAGATGTGCGGGTGGTGTAATGGATAATGACTCGGAATTGGAAATCGGATAGTTGAGTTTCGATTCCTGTTGGGTTCGTTATATTCATTTACGCGCAAATACCCTTGGGGGATGTTGGAATCCACTGCTCCTCCCCCAGCTAAGGGTTAATTAGCAAGACTTGTATCACTAAACCATTATTATTTTCTAAAAAGTTCTTACAATAAATTTTTTTCTGACTTTGCAAAGGGTTGATAAGACGTAGAAAACGAATCAGTAAATGTTCCTGCTACAATTTCTGCTGATTTATAGAAAATGGTAAAACATGTGACATTGAGCGTATTGCTTTTATATCAGTTCCAGTTATCAGTTCACTTTTAATACAGAGTGTGCCAAACCTGCACATATATCTGAAAGGTGGTCTTGGAGAAGAAAAGTTTAAGAACCACTGCTATCTTGTTTGAGAAACTTGATTGCCTGGGACGTTTTATTTACTGAACTTAAAATTCTTAGACATAAAAGTGATTTTCAGGTTCTTGCAGTAGAAGCCATTTTGACTATTTTTTTTTTTTTGTTGTTGAATTGAAGACTTTTTAGGTTCCACAACCAATTTTCCTGGCTGCTGATCCCTTTACGTGATTCTGAAAGAAAATTCTGTGAATATATAAAGTGAATGACCGCCAATGGAATATCCACTTTATTTTCATTCAACTTCTTGACGATCTTCAGCATAGAATCTTTTCATTTTCGCGGAGGGACAACCGTTTTTGGTTGTTTTCCGTTGGGTGTAGGGGGCGCCATCAAGCCTAAAATAGATAAAATCTTACACTATCAAATTATGTTTAAAATGGCATCGTTTTTCTCAGTCTATGAGTGATTATTATGAACATGGATCCAAGCTGAATTTCTGTTTTCATCTTCTTGTTGAAACAGGAAAAATGAAGGCATTTAAAGAATTTTGTTGGTAATTATATACATATATATATATATATATATATATATATATATATATATATATAGATATATAGATATATAGATAGATAGATAGGGAAGATGTTACAGTTGTTCCAAAGAGGGAAAAGTGTATATATTAAAAAAGAGAGAAACCGCAAAAAGTTTTTGGTTGGAATGTGGATTTAAAATATATATATATATATATATATATATATATATATATATTATACTTTATTTTTCTTAATTATGGGAAATAAAGCATAATATATGAAAAATCCACTTTACAACCAAAAACGTTTGCGGTTTCTCTCTTCTTTATATATATATATATATATATATATATATATATATATATATATATTCCGCCACACACACACACACGCACATCTTTGGTCAGCATAATAAACTAGGAGACATTACATTCGGTGTGACAAGTTATCGCGTATACATACACGCACAACACACACACACACACACACACAAAACCCCACACATGCAGGGCGCGATGGGTAAATTGTCACCCTTTTATATTTTAATTTTCGCGCTTGAGTGTTGTTTCTTTTGATTTTATCGACTCTACAGTTTAGCAGTGGCAGTTGGGCATCATCTGTGAGAAAAAGTGCAGCATGAAGAAATTCACTTCGCCAGAAACTTGCAAACGGAATGCTGTACTGCTTGGCATTCGCGCCAGAAGGTCCAATACGAACTTTCCAGACTGTTTGTGCGCCAATTTGAGGACAGTACGGAAAGAGTTGGACGAGTCTAATGGTGATTACGAAGGTGTTTGGTGTGATCACTAGTGATGGCGACGTTATGCCTCCATTCATCTTTCCACAGGATCTCAGACTCAATACGGAGGCTTACATTACTGGGTAGTGTTGCTCTTAGTCAAGTAGGTGTCTGCTGGAAGACCCTATGTTTGGCAGCAGGAATCTGCAGTATGCCGTACAAGTAGGAGAACCCAGTCATGGCTGTCAGACAATTTCTGCTACCACATAACAACTTACCCTTAACTTCCCAGACTGCAATCCCCTTGAATATGATATGTGAGGCTCAGTTGAGTGAAAGACCCTATAAAATTCCTTGTAAGACTTATGATGAAGCCATGCATTGTGGCAGCATTCACCTACTTAAACAAGGAGACCGTCCAGAAGAGGTGCAGGAGATTCCGAAGTCGTCTGGAGACCAGGGTTAAAGCCAATAGCAATTTTAATGAATAAATTTACTCTTTAGTATTTCAAGATATTTTTTGTGATTTTGGTAAATATATGTTAATGTGAGATGTCAGCGTTATTTTCATTTAGTAATTTAGACGACAATTTATCCATTGCAGAGAGGACGGAAGTTTTTTTTTTAAATGGCTTACACTTTCATCCGTCCTGTCTGCCTCACCATATCTATCTATCTATCTATCTATCTAATATATATATATATATATATATATATATATATATATATATTAAATGTTATTTAGTGGATACCTATATTCGAGTAGACGCACCATTTATTACCCACCACTTCTGTTTTATGCTTCATGGTCATGACCTTATGATTGCGCTGAAGCATAAAATAGGTCGCTTGATGTTGAGCTCTGTGTCCACTTTTAGATATAT
>CAHIKZ030001114.1:1755000-1772500 GCA_903632075.3 Acanthosepion pharaonis
CAGTATAAACGATCTTCGGCCGGGTGTTTCATTACTGGAAATTTTACCGTTCATTTGGAGTATTTTAAGTTTAAAGTCAGCCCGCTTGAAAATCAATATTAATGACAACAATTGGGTGCAACTGGGGCACATTCCCATATGGGGGGGGTAACAATTTGAATGAGGGGGGGCACTGAAAAGGGCCGTTTTTGCAAGGACGGTACCCCTTTTATGGGCCGTCATAATAATAATATACGATAATTTTATTTATAATATCTTTTTTTATAATTCTAATAAACTTTAGCGTTAGATTTCAACTCTCTACATTGACTGTACGCTGTTTTTTACAGACATTAAATTTTGAATTTGATCTTTGCCCAAAGTGGAAAAAATCAGTTTTTTCAATTTTGTTCCCTTTTTTCCAGCCAATTTGGACTCATAACCGGCGATGAAGAATTATCTATCAGAGAAAAAAAATAATTTCATCGAAATTGGATGAAAACTGTGGAAAGGCATAAAGAACATCCGATCACACACACACACACACACACACACACACACACACACACACATACATACATACAGACACATTTTGAGAATTATAGATATAAATAATATTATTGTAAAAATTTAAAGTATTTATTTTTATTAAAGTTTTTATGAAAGATATATATCCAAGAACAGATAGTCTAATTAATAAAACGTTGCTGAGAGTTATAATGGACAGGAAGTAGTGGAGAGCCATTGTCGCCAACAATTTGGACTCAAAACCGGCACTGGAGTATTATCTATCAAACAAAAAAATTTCATCCAAATCGGATGAAAACTGTGGAAACGCATAAACAACATCCGACCATACACGCGCTCACGCACACACACAAACACTTTGAGAACTATATATATATATATATATATATATATATATGTATATATATGTATATATATGTATTATTATTATTATTATTATTATTATTATTATTATTATTATTAACGGTATGTTAGTGGAGAGACGGATATTTTTAAATGATTTACTTTACAAGTGATGGTTAAAAAAACACAACAGAACATGGTATGCCGTTCATAATATTAAGAGAAAATCGCTCATATTTTTCGAATCTGCTACTAATTGCTTCTGCATCCAATTCTTCTAACAATTCCTTTTCAATGGATAGCAACATGTACGATTCCATTTTCTCCTCCAATTTTTTAAGATTGTCTTTATGATCTTTAACTTTGAAAAATGTCTTCTTACATTGAACTTGAGTAACTGATAGTATGCAGATGACTTTATAAAGTTTTTATTCCTTTTTATTACTAAAACAGTTGTCTGTGTCTGGTTATTTATTGCATTTTTTATTTGATATAGGGGGGCATTTGACATTAGGGAGCCACTTACCATCGGGCAAGCTGACACCCTGGCCAGTCCGCTACTGGTCTTCAACACGAAGCTCATACCTTTGACTGCCTCTCTTACCTACAACAATATATACTGTCTTTTCTTCTCATTTTCCTTTGCTATCTACTCTAAGAATTTTTGTAGCTTCTTTCTGCGTCCGCCATCCAGTATGCTACCAGCCGTGTGTCTCGTTGTTAAGAAAAATAGAATCATTAATTTAAAATGCTGTTCGTGAAAGATAAAATATTTTCTGGACACACCTTCCGAGAAGAAGGCGGTTTCGAACGCGGATGAGTCGTCACGGAACTCAAATCCGGACAATACCGACGATTTTTATGACGGGCAATAAAATGCCTCCCTTCGCGTTATGGGGACATCATGCTAACTTTGGCCAGGTACAGGGCCAAATGCGCGCGTACAGACACATGAATGCGTGAATGAATAACACACAGCGGCTCGTAATGGAAGCTTCATAAATCTGATAGGTCTTTTCTTTCAAGTGGAAATGTTTATTAACAGAATCATCTTGGCTGGCGAGTATAAGCCGTAGTGCAAGGGGCTAAATTGCAAGCGAATTTGCTGATGAGTACGTGTATTCCATTTCGATCAGCGCTGGCTCGACACCAATATATATATATATATATATATATATATATATATATATATATATATATTAGTTTGAATAAAAAACAGACCACTTTAAGGTTCCATGTAATAAGTTATTTCACCATAACCCTTTTAAAGGGCTTTGGATCATCAGACTTTACTTCCAAAGGTTGAAACCTTTGGAAGTAAAGTCTGATGATTGGAACATGCAAGTTACCGCGAAAAAATGCATATTTAGCGGTAGCTAAGAATCGTTAGAATTTTGTCGTGGTAACGCACGATAAAATGCTAACGATTGTTAGCCACCTGATGCATGTTCAATGTAATAGTTTAATATATATATATATATATATATATATATATATATATATTCTTGTGAATTTAGGCAGCAAATTCTCTTTTAGGCACGACTGATAAATTCTTGTTAAAAATTATCAGACATTATATCTGATAATTTTTAACAAAATCCATTCATACTCACGAATAAACTTCCGTGTATTGATGTTAAAGGGTGAGAAAAATGTTCTATCACTGTTTAAATTTCTTTTATTTTCATTTCCCAAGTACTTTAGATCCTTTTTTCCAAGATCATCTTCAGGGGTGCAAGTAGTACAAAACTATATGTCGTTCATTAATATAAGTATTTATACAAATTGTGCGTTGTTATCCATTTCGGTTATTTTTTCATTAATTTTTGCACAGTAGCATATATATATATATATATATATATATATATATATATATATATATATATATATATATATGAGAGAGAGAGAGTTTGTCGATGGTATAAAAGTTGCTGAAAGTAAATATAATTTACAGTACATTGGTCGTGTTCAACATTGATGTCATTATGGATTGTTTTCTAGTTTTTTTTTTTATAATAAATATGTCCATCACTTTTAACTGCATTTTGCATCTACACACCATTTATTATAGTAATGCATGCATATATATATATATATATATATATATATATATTAGTTATTATAGTAATGCATATATATATATATATGTATGTGTGTGTGTGTGTGTGTGTGTGTGTTTGGAGGCACGGTGGAGTAGTGGCGAGCGCCACGGATTCAGCCGCTATCCACTATTCCACTCGGAGAGCTGAGTTCGTATTCCAGTCGAAGCCATTATATTCATTTACGTGCTAATACCCTTGGGCAAGGTATTAATCCTCTTCTTCTCACTCCAGCTATGGGTAAATAACGGATCAGACTGGGTACTATCGCCTTGGATGGCAACTGAAGAAGGGGAATTCTGAATTCGAAACCTGCAGAGGGTCCTTCAAAAGGTGTAGTTGGTTCTTCACAAACCCTTCACCAATATAATCAATTCACATGTGCTGGTGTCTGGCTGTCGGTTCCTAGGAACTGAGCTGCTTGACCCACATACGACGATATATATATATATATATATATATATATATATATATATATATATATATATATATGAGTTGAAGTATTATGATTACTTACATTATTTACATTATTCAGGCTGTTATCCTCATGTTCATTGGCATATTCACAGCCTTTCGACCGTTGTACACCCCGGCCTTCTTCAGGTGAGTGGTTAGATCCAGTGACTAGACTCAACGTGTTGTGAGTTCAATACCAGGCCAAATCAGTTATGAAACAAAACATGGAGAGTTGAGTTAAAGGGAGATAACTGAGACATCCGCAAAAAGTCATGGCACGTGGAACTAGAACAATCTAGCCTGCATATATATATATATATATATATATATATATATATATATATATATAGTGTTTGTATGTTCTCGTGTGTGGGTATGATCATTTTCGTGGATTTTTTCAAAATAGATCCCCATAGATATACCTATTCACACAATCTCTCTCCTCTTTCTTCTATTTATGCACACACGCACGCATACTCAGGCATATATATATATATATATATATATATATATATATATATATATATATATATATATATATATATATATATAAAGAAATATAGTTTTTAAGGTGTGCTATATTATGGGATAAAGTGCTTATAGGTACCTTCATGAGATCGCTAAAAACAGAGCGTAGAATGATAAAAAAAAGACGCCAAACTTGACGAAAACAAAATTTTAGCGTCTAAATGTTTATGTTATTATTAAGAGGAAAGATCAAAGTATTTTTAATTTTTTTTAATTTTCTCTTCTTTTTAGAATATTCTAAAGTTTGATTAAAAAACCTCATTTCTCTTTGTATCACCAAAACTAGTAAAATAACATATAAAATTTTAGCGCTTTTTTTTTCTGTATGACAGACATTAAATTTGAAAATCTTGCAAAAATAAAAACAATTGTCGGATTTTAATGAAACTTTCAGAAACTATTCACAAATGATGGAACTTATTATAAACATGTTTTCCTTTTTAAAGTCATGCCAATTTATATATATATATATATATATATATATATATATATATATATATATGTATGTATTAACTCCCGTCTTACTAATTGCACGAAAACTCTATAATTTCAATTTCGGGTATATTAGTGATTATATTAATTAAAAGCACAAGGCTTTGAGGAAATCAAATCATGTTTTTTTTTTTGTTTTTTTTTTTTAGTTGGACCAACTCTAATTGAAAATCATCTCTGAATTGTAACATACAAAACTGAATAAAACAAAAATATTATTTAATTTCAAAAGCTTTCAATTGCTTTTATTTATTCTAATGAACTTGGACAATATTGTCTGAAAGCAAAAAGATATTTCGATGAAAAATGAATTTTTAAAACAATTATTCGTTATTTCTGAAATATTTTATTATTTGTACATTATGTTGTTAATTCTTCTAAAATTAGTGAAAAGTTTGTAGAATTTAACGAATGTTGTTATTAAGTAGCGAACAACCCTATATAAAAAAATATAATTTGTGTCAATAATAACACTGTAAATCAAATCTACGGAAGACCGGAAGTATTATGCATTCAATAAAAAAAACGTCACGTGGATTGAGTTTCTGTCTAGTATTTAACTTAAATACTGAATTTTTAATACAATTATTTGTTATTTCTTTAGTCATAATAGATTTTTACATTTAAGTTGTTAAAATATTATAAAATTAGTTAAAAGCCGCATTCTGTTTCGTAAATGTCCTTTTTAGGTAGATTTATTTTTGCGAAACACATTTTCAACTGAGAAGGGTACCTACAACTATATGTATCATCTTATGAAATTTAAATTTGTATTTTATGTACATTTATAATAAAATTTAATAAGAAAAGTACCTATAAATTAATTAGATACCTTTCTCATGAAATTTAATCTCACTCTCAACAGTGTTATTTTAATTTCTTTATAATATATTATCCATAAAGCATCGTAAACGTAAAGGTGAAAGCTAAATATATATATATATATATATATATATATATATATATATATATATATATATATATTAAAGACATTTTTTATGTTTAACATTTTTTTTTATAGATACAAGTATTTAAGTAAATGCTCTGTTTATAATAAACAGTATTAACAGAGCATTTACTTAAATACTTGTACCTATAAAAAAGAACGTTAAAATAAAAAATGTCTTTAATAAATAAATTGTCGGACTTTGTCCATTTCTTAATATATATATATATATATATATATATATATATATATATATATATATATAAAATAGAGCGCTGAAAGTTTTCCTTAAAAATAACAAGGTAAATAATTTGTTCACTTAAATCTAAATAACTTCACTTCACTCCTTCCGTAGAAGGAATTATCCTCACGTTAGCTATCAAAACATTATGTCTTTCATCTGTCAACTGACGCGAAAGATTATGACTTGCTTTGTTTTATTTTCAAACTACGACTTTTCGGCGCAGAAACTAAGTTAATCTTGGTTCAAAATATTTTAATTAAACATTATAAGTTTTGATTTTCTTAAAATAAGTTTTGAAAAAATTATAATTGATTTTTAAAAGAATTTCAAACTGAGATTTTCATTTTTTTTATAAATTGGAAAAAATGGCTGACATGATCGATTATCAGTCAATTTTGCTGGCTAAAAATCAAGATTCTTAACGAAACTTTTAGACGTACTAGGAACGATTAAAAATGTAAAAAAAAATACCACCAAATTACTTTGATCTTTTCTCTTAATAATAACATAAGCATTTAGATGATAAAGTTTTGTTTTCGTCAATATGTATGTACGAAATAAATATCTAATGTAGATCTTGGAAGATACGGTAATTTTTACGGGTAGACACGGGAAACAGTGATTAGTGATATATATATATATATATATATATATATATATATATATATATATATATATATATAGGAATAAAGAGAAAAGTAAATCTTCCTGTTGTCCTTTTACAGATATACTGACATTTTTACACGTGCGCGCACATACACACAGGCATAGACATGCACGCGCACACACACACAGACACATATATATTAAGACATGTCTCATTAAATAATTTAGACAAATTTTGTCTACTAATGTTTAATAGGATGCTCTCATGAGTAAACAAAATTTGTCTAAATTATTTAATGAGACATATCTTAATGAAAACATATACGCAACCTGTTTATCTCTCTCTCTCTCTCTCTCTATATATATATATATATATATATAAACAATTAATACATTTTATTTTTTAATTCAACATATTTTTATTACTTCAGTTGTTATTTTTAGCGGATACTCGGATACTATTGTTATATCTGAAATGTTTACACACACACATATGTATATATATATATATATAATTCGTTAGGGGTAAAGGTCAACCGTGATATTTTTAAGGTGTTCCCTTCTTTAAAGTAAACTCGCCTTAAATGAGTTGTTTGAAAGGTGAAAAAACACATCAATCATTGAAACACAACTCGTACACTACCTTCTCAACCAGTGGACGTGCCAGAACAGCTGACCTGACAAATTGGCCAATGTGCCTCAAAGATTCCTTGGCGAATAGCCAAAGTCAGCGAGGGTGTACCCTAAACGCAGAAGTGGAATCCCCACTGAAAAACAAAAACAAAACAAAAAAAAAATGGGACAAGGGATATTAATAGGGCGACGGTTAAATTTACGGTCCAATGATGAAAGCAAAAAAAAAAAGCGAAAAAGAAAAGGGTTCGGGCCATAAACTTAATTTTTGATTAATGATCTTGTGTAGACCACTTTAGCCCTTTGGAAATACCTGCATTGTTAGGGTCGTAGGTAAGCCAAGATTTGGGCACATAAATAGCGCCCAACTCCTCTCTTCTACAGTTGAAAGTCCCGAAGTCAACCTGGTCGGCATCAATAATTACAGACTTTAAATTTTCTTATTTTTTTTTTTTTTAAATCTGATGCAATGTACCTGTTCAAACCAAATAAAGAACAGCAAACACACACCAAGAATATATATATATATATATATATATATATATATATATATATATATATATATATATAATATTTAAAAAATATGATTCCAACACGCTACATAAGAGTTCTCATGTTTTAAAACAAGAGCCGAAAACTGCAATATAATTATTTGAATTAAATTGAATTGAAGTAATAAGCTCTGTTCTATCTTCAAGCGAAATTTTTTTGGAATAACTTATTTCTGAAGTTTACGCGTTATATAAGCATATTCATTATTGCTGAAAAACATTCCACAAACAAAAATGAACATGCTTATAAAATGCGTAAACTTCAGAAATAAGTTTATTATTACAGGGTATTAATGCAGGTGTACATATGTACATTATACAAATCAAAAAATGATTTCGTATTTTGTTGGGTAAGCTTTTGCTTTAATAACGTCCTTGGTATGCTATAGACTAAATTATTTGGTAAGTCGACGTCCTTCGCCAGATTTTTTTAATTCGTGAAAAAGCTCACCTTTCGTGTTAAATTTCTTATTACGGGAACGCTTGCCCATTATCGTCCAAAGGTTTTCAATTGGGTTAAGATCAGGGCTCTGACTAGGCCACTGGAAGAGTTGCAATTTAACCTTGTCACACTTCCTCTCTAGATAACGTTTATTTTTTAAGGCAGTATGCTTAGGATCGTTATCATTTTGGAACGAGAAGCGTTGACCTTGGGCAAAAAGTTTGTTTTTTTAGCAGAAAGCCACATTTGATTAACAAGAATGTTTTGGCATTGATGTTAGTCTATGATTACCTTGATTTCTATCGAATTTCTATGGGTGCGTCCATTTTTCTGCCTCGTACTGTATATATATATATATATATATATATATATATATATATATATATATATATATATATATATATATAGATAGATAGATAGATAGATAGATATATGTAATTTATGCGCAGAATTATATTGCTAGCAAGATCTCGTCATTTAACATGTATGTGTGTGCGTGTGTATGTGTGTGTGTGTGTGTGCGTGTGTGTGTGTGTGTGTACACGAACTATTTTTCGTTTGTAGAAGTTTGGTTAAAAACAAACCGAAGTTCGTTGTTAATGATTTATTTTAAATTCTGGTTCACTTTCTTGGTTTCAGGTACATATTTAATTAAAAGTGGGCACCTCGACGAGGTGTAATGGTTAGCAGACTTATCTCGCTAGAACAATTACGACTTAGCAGTTCGATTATCACTGGGTGCCCCATACTTTCGGCCTTGTGCCACATCTAAGCCACACTTAGAAAATCAACATATTTAAATAAAAAATTGTTCAGTGTTTAAATATTTTCGCGCATTAGTTTTATTTCATATATTGCCGCTTTCTTCGTAATGAAGCATGGCGTGCATTTCCAGGAGTTCCTGTGATGCCTCGCGTTAGATATCTTATATATTATAGATATATTTTTTATGTTTCTTCCTAATTTTGATATCATTTTATTGATAGATTTCATTATGATTTATGTTCATTACTTCTAGGAGTTATAGTCATTTTTTTTATATAATTTATGTGACATAACATCTTTATGTTATTGATAATGATTTTATAGATTTCTTGCTGTGTCTTTCCGTTGAGTTGGTTGGTGATATGTGATTTAATTGAACAATAATCAGGTAAATGACACGTCACACGGTGTGATAATGTCGTGGTTGTAAAACCTATATTTATGCTTTTTGAATTATTATTGATTTGAAATATCGAAAAAAACACCCGTAACAACGAACTTTCCTTGGTGTTTGTTTGTTTGTTTGTTTGTATGTGTCTGTGTGTCTGTGTGTGTATGCGTAAGGATTTATATATATATATATATATATATATATATATATATATATATATATATATATATATATTCAGGAATTATTCATACAAAAACAAATCCAAAGGTTAATGAGTTAATTGGCGAGAAATCCATCGTCGCGAACAATTCAAATAATATAAAAAAAACTCGAACCTGTTTATGAATGAAAAGATCCTTGTTTCTATAAATTTCTGTTGCATGAGTTCTTATTATTTTTTTTAAGCTTTCGTCTGTTCCTACAGACATCCTCAGGTATGGAATAGATTTTGTTTTTTTTGTATTTGTTTTTTTTGTATGAATAATTCATGAATTTGTAAATTAATTGCACCTTTATTGAATATATATATATATATATATATATATATATATATATATATATATATATATATATCAAAGTATATAATTGGTCACTTGATAAGACACAGAGTGTGTTGAAACAAAATGGCTATTTTTGTAGTGATTTTATAACATACTTATGTTATAATTTTTTTATAAAATTAATTATATATATATATATATATAAGATAAACCTAAGGAGCCAGGAAAACCTATCTCGGTTTCATCTAAATGGATCGTCAGGATAAGGCTGGCCCTGACGATCCGTTTAGGGGAAAACTAGGTAGGTTTGACAGGCTCCTTATCTTTATCTTAGGTTTGCTCTACTTTGGGTATTCGGCACTTTACGTAGTTGCTTTTACTTGTTTTGGAGGTTTTTTTCTTTGGTCTCTGAGCTTGAAATCTGGACGATTGTTTTCGCCTCAGTTTCATGTTCTTGGTTCTTTCTTTTATTTATTCCTCATTTTTCCTTTGGTACTGGTTTTTTCTAGTACAAACCGAAATACACAAGGTTTTTCCAAGCGAGACCACCATTTACATACATACATACATACATATATATATATATATATATATATATAAAATTATTATTTATAAAAAAATTATAACATTGTCGAACAATCACGTGGTCAAGATAAACACTCAGTTGTGGAGCAAGCTGAGTGAATACTAATTCAACATTGAGAAAGAGAGCTATTTATGGTGCAATGGAGCATCTCATTATGCTAAAGTGGGATAGTCCATTGCTTGGCTGTGATTGGCTGCTGGTACCTGAGTGGAAGTATTTCTATATAAATACTAGCATGATTTCTCAGTTAGTTTGCAGGGTTTGTATTAAGTTACAACCTGCTTTATTTTTGTCTGCCAGCTGGACGCTAGCTGGGACTCTTACGCCGGTAAGTGTTGTTTATTGTATTGTTATTCTACAAACATAAGTATGTTATAAAATCACTACAAAATAGCCATTTTGTTTAACACACTCGGTGTCTTATCAAGTGATGATGTTGAAGATAAAACCTTTTATGTTCAACATCATCACTTGATAAGACACCGAGTGTGTTGAAACAAAATGGCTATTTTTGTAGTGATTTTATAACATACTTATGTTATAATTTTTTTATAAATAATAATTATATCTGCTCTACTTTGTATTGAGCACTCTTTTAAGAATAGTAATTGTTGGTTATTGGAATTCATTCTGTATATACCAATTATATACTTGTGTATATATATATATATATATATATATATATATATATATATATATATATATATGTAAGGATTTAATATCTAAACTAGTCATAAATTGTCGTTCATATTTATAAATTTTAATTTGTATACAAGATAACCGGAATTCTTAATATATAAAAGACTAATTGTTCCAGGAAATGGGTGAGTGGTGGGGTGATAGCAGAAATTTATCATTAGTTTTAGTTAATCTTGAGGGAATACTACCAATCCCAAGGAAGTAAGTCGCATGTTTTCAATATTTAAGGAAAGACAATTTTAAACCTTTATTCTGTTCTTTATCAATCTTCGAGAGGTTTTTCGTCTATTTTTAATTGCTTTTTATCCTAGCGGTTAAGTAATATTCTTTTTTAATTCTATAACTTTTATTATTCATTTATATGCCGAGTCCCTGTGGACCATCATGACTCTCCACAACGTTTGTAACTCTAAACAATATTTGTCAACTTACTATCCCTTCTCCGTCCCTGCTCTGCCATCCATTTACACATTTAAACTCGTTAACATGGTCACGCGCGCTTTCCCCACAGCCCTTCTTTTTATCAATATGTCCTGTGCGTGTCAAATTTTACACGCCCTTTTTCCTCATTATATGTCTCCAAAATTTCAACTGTCTCTTTCCAATCCTAAGCGCATGTGACATTTTTGTTCCCATTGAAAAAAAAAAAATAGATAAATTAAAGGAGCACCATTTTGTAGAACGACGTTTCTGCTTTTCCAAGTTTCCTCTTCATATTTTAAGAAAAATATTCAGCCTTCACTGCCGTTGCGGACCTTATATATATAGGAAGCTGTTTGACATGTGCAGAGTCTTATCGATGAGGCTAAACCAGCTAACGTAATTCAAATCTCTATCTATAAAAGGCAGGATGTGTGTATGCGTGTAACGAATGCACGTCTGCAATTTTCGACGGATTTGCACCAAAATTTACATGCACATGCTCCAAGTTAGCGGGAAGGCCAAAACCGACTTTGCATTTCCCAACTCCCATCGATAGTGGAAATAATCAATTTTTCATGCTTCTACGGCAGTTTTCATGTAGTTTGCGGCCATTTTCTACTGGCCAGAGTGAGAGCCTATAGCTGACTGCCACGAATAGGCAGGAAGATTCTATTGGCCAGCGTGAGAGCCAACAACTGACTGACACGAATGTTAACTAGCATGCTAGCATGCAAAAAAAAAAATCGATAGCTGCATTCGTCACAAGTGGAAAAAATTTAAATCTGCATGGCACTTTACTTCAATTGGCTCATTCGCTTGCTTAAACTCAACGTTGATTCTGATTCCGCAGAACTGGGTTATGTGTGAAAAAGTATTTGTTGTTAACATTCTTTTTTCGTAAGAGATTTAATGTTTAGTATAGAGGTTAGAAAAAATTCGCAGTGTGAGAAGTAAGGCATGTAGCGACATCAGCACGGCAAAGAAGGGCAAAAATATTTTAAGTCAAGTGATAGTGATTGCTGTATGAGTCGTACGATTTTTGAATCAAGCACGGGCAGCGCCGGGCCATGCTGCTAGTTCAGTCATATCACTAACTAGCAGTATAACCCGTCTTCGACCAGGTCTTTCATTATTACTGGGAATTTTTACCGTTCAATTGGTGCAGTTTAAGTTTAAAGTCAGCCCACCCGAAAATCAATATTCGTAACAACAATTGGGTGCAACTGAGGCACATCCCCAAATGAGGGTGGGGTTAATTTGAATGGGGTGGCCGTGAAAAGGGCCATTTTTGCGTTCTCAATCTTGTTTCAGCCTCACGCACAGCAGCTCTTGAAAAGGTGTTTCTCCTCAGCCGTTGGGTCCTTTGATCAGCAGTTTCAGCTTCACGCACAGTAGCAGTTGAAGACTCGTTTCTCCTCAGTAGTTGAATCCTTTGATCATCATTTTCAGCCTCACGCGCAGAAGCGTTCAGGTATTCTCTTCTGGAAAGCCGATAGTTGATCTTCGGACTCAGTGGCTCTAATTGAAGAATTCCGAGAGGTATTTTGAGACAGGCAAACTGAACATTCTAAAGACGATTCGTTATCTCTTATTCACATGGCGGCAGCGGTTTTGCGACATAGGCAAGTTCTTTTCTTTGGTGGCATGTCTTAGGTAAGTATAAATTGTCAAATGGAATGCATGAGCAAATACTAGAAGAGAACGCTGTAAAGCTACGGGGATCACTAAGCTCAAATATCTTTAGGAAAGGTTGGAAAAATAAATGTTGAGTAATAAAAAAGCAAGCTTACTTATTACTACGGTGAATGCAATGCAAAAACTGACAGGACCAAAAAAAATTAAATTGGGAACGATCATAAACGACAATGAAAGCAACGCTTTAAAACTGTAGTAGTAGGCTTTATGCAACGAATAAAGGTAACCTTAATTGAGAGAGATTGAAGCTTGGCCAAGAGAAGGGGAATGTGTAATTTGGACTCCAAACCGGCATTGAAGAATTATCTATCAAACAAAAAAATTAATCGAAATCGGATGAAAACAGTGGAAACGCATAAACAACATCCGATCACACACAGACACACACACATTTTGACAATTATAGATATAGATACTATTATTGTAATAATTTAATATATTTATTTTCATTAAAGTTTTATGAAATATATATATCCAAGAACAGATAGTAAATAGTAAAACGTTGCTGAGAGTTGTAATGGACAGGAAGTAGTGGAGAGCCATTGTCGACAACAATTTGGTCTTAAAACTGGCACTGAAGAATTATCTATCAAATAGAATATCATCGAAATCAGATGAAAACTGTGGAAACGCAAAACCAACAACCTATCATACACACACAGATAGACATACATATACACACACATTTTGAGAATTATAGATTTTAAAAAGATTAAAAGTAACAAATATAAAAATGAAAAAAAAAATGGTAAGATAATCAATAATAAAAACATGCTTTCTCGAAGATATTTGAAGAACTTAAGATTATTAAGTTTACAATTTTTTCTTACATGTGCCGTGTTCCTTCAGTACATGGCCGATCAACTTATCTCCACTAATGCCATTTCGGCCCACCATTTATATAAGCTCTTTCTTAGGTATGTCATGCTTGTGGGTGTCAAATTTTCTAAGCCATCTTTCTCATTATGTGTCTCAAAAAAATTCAGCTGTCTTTTTCCGATTCTAAGCGTTCTTTTGTTTCTATTTTCTCTAAAACTTGCTCATATTTTCAGTCCCCGTCCTGGGTATGACGATAAACTACATACGCGACCTGGATAAGACGACAAACTACGTCCAACAGCAAGGCCACTGATCAGGAGGTTTTGAGGAGCGTGGAACCACCTCTTAATTGCTGGTGTTCACAGGTCCACCTTGGCCCGGAGTGGTAGCACCTGTTAGGGGCCCAGAATAATTAATACCCAAACTTGTGTAAAAATAGGTTTAATACTAGAAATACTTTGTAATAAATAAATTATTACTAGCAATAATTTTTGAAGGAAAAAATTATCAGCAATACTTAAAAAAAATACTAGTAATACAAACTTAAGATGTTGGATTGTACTCAAAAATATGAGTAATTGAAAAATGGTTCAAATATATATGTTTGTAGCACCGATTATGAAGACACTTGGTTCCCATTATTACAAAGTGCTCGCTCGATATACCATCTCCGAGTCCTGGAGGCTGTATTTATAAAATTTCATCAGCCCTGACTGTGTAGACAGAAGGAGTATTTTGTACGCTCCTTACGCTTGTTGGAGGGACTGTGAGTGTCTTTTTTTCCTTTTTATACTCTTGTGGAACTTGCTATTTTCATCCCCTTTTGAATTTTAATTATTTGTAATTAAAATTTATCTCTTTTTTTTAATCACGTTCCAACTTTCCCTCCTTATTCGTTATATTGATTGTGTGTTTGTTTTCCAATTTTCCAACGTATACCTTTGAAAAAGTGTTGGTCGAAAGGTACCTAAGGTATAACATGACGTCCGTTTTGTTTAAATGTAAATAGATATGTATATATAAACACCTTTTTTTCCAATTTATCGCTATGAATCTATATAAAAAATGTTGTTGGCATTAAATGACCCACTGAGGTTGATATGCCTTAAAACAAAACAACCAACAACCGAAACAACATGTTCAGTCCATGGTATTCTCAGTATCCTTCTGTAGAACCATATTTCTGTTGCCTCTCTTCATTTTGGATGAGACTGCCCAGCATTCATTGCCAGACAGGAGGATATTACATAACAGTTCAATACTCTTTTCTTTGCATCACTGGCCGTTGGTTGAAAAGCGTTTCGCATCGCCTTCAAAAAACTGTTCAACACGCGTCAAGTTGGATTTGGTCGAGATCAAAACAAGCAAATAGAATGCGCGCAACATCACAACCTAACATGCACAAGTGAGATATTTGCGTGGTCGTCTATAACGATTTTTACGAGCGCGTCACTAACGGCAAACGCGTCCAGGAAACTTCCATTGCAGATAGAATTTACTTAAAGGAACGATTAATTAGCTTATCTTCATACCCTGGTAGCCAACGCTGCTGGTGGCGCCAGGGGTGGCGGTTCCGCCATAGCCACCGAAACCGTGATATCACCCCTGGTCGGCGGCTGATGAAGACAGTGTATCGCACGTGCTAACACACGTTGTATGTAAAAAAAAAATTGCTTCTAACGAATTATTTCCCTTTGCTACGATAGTGTCGCAATTTTCCGCCCCCCTGTTAAAATGCTTTCTAGATATTTGAATTTTGGTACTTACGCGATTTTCTTGTCTCGAATGCGCAGTTCGCATCTTGAGTCGATCCTTTTGATACATTCACGCTTTCCTTACTTCCTATAGCTTCCTTTCTCTGCTTTTAAGATTGTTTCATCTGCGTAATAAGATTGTGACAACCTATAATGAATCCTGATAAGACATCTAATTCTCTCAGGATCGCCTCACTGTAAAAACTGAATGTCCGCTGAGAAGATACATCCTCGTATTACTCCCCTTTACAGTGTAGCGTAGGGAAAACAATCATTCCTGTCAAATAGTGAAATAAAGGTCGTCCTAAACGGGTTCTCCTTCAATTTCATTCTCCCGAACGCTGTTCCTCAGAGCTCTATCCTGGGTCCTACACTGTATCTGATTTTCAGTTCCCAAGAAGTCATCTACGCAGACGTCACTACTATTTATTCCTGCTTCGATAGTAAATCTGGTACCGCTGACAAAACTAACCTGGTTGGTCTCGAAAAGGACCTCCAATCTGTGGTTGACTTGGGCGGGAAATGGCTGGTAAAGTTTAATTTCCCCAAAACGAAACTGCTCTCATTTACCCACCATAAAGAACCATGTTGTTCATGATGACGGTCGTCTTCGAGTATAGAATCCAAAGGTTAGCAGGGAATATTTCGAAGACCGTAGGGAAACGTTGTTCAGGTTAGCAGTGGATATCCCGGTAAAGTAGCAGAGCGTAGTTCAGTAGTTCTTAGCAGAGCGTAGTTCAGTAGTTCTTCCTTCTGTTCCTCTTCGCCTGACAAGCTGGCACTGGACATTCGGATAGAGTAAACAAAATGGCCGCCTTTATACACGACGGATTGAATACTTTACGTCTTCTGATTGGTTAACCTTCTATTGGTGGATTATAAAGTGAGTCAAGTCATTTGGGCTAGCTCACTAGTACATATATATACACAAAAAACTGCAACAAACCATCCCTCCTCCCATCAGAACAGCTGATGCCCAACTCGACGAGAGCGCCTCTCTGCGTCTGTTTGGTCTCACGCTGTCCGCTGAACTGGGGTGGAACATTGAACCAATAGCTGGGGTGATACATTGAACCAACAGCTTCATATACCGCAAGGAAAGTTGTCGCGCCAGAAAGTTTTTCTCGCCTGTGTTCATCCTTCAAATCTATAAATCAATCTTTCGTCGTTGCATGGAATACTGCTGCCATATATGGCCAGGATCCCTCGCTGTTCGTCTCGAGGTCCTCGACAAAATCCAGAGACGGATATGATGGGTCCTGATGTGGCATCTCGTCTACAGTCGCTTTCCCATAGATGTACCTTTGCTTCCCCCTGACTTTTCTATAAGTATTTTTACGGCAACTGCTCCGACAAGCTACTTTCGCTGGCCCTCAAGCCGCATGAATTTAAGCGTGCTACTAGGTTGGCATCTCAGTCCCGCCCTTTCACTGTCGAAACGGTTAAATGTAGCCGTCTCTTCTACACAAACAGCTGCTTATTTTGCACTTTCTGTCTGTGAAACTCCATTCCTCTTCCCCCTGATAGCTGTAATATTCAAATATTCAAATGTAATGTCAATCGACATCTTCTGATGCCTTGATCTAGTTCCCCGTCCGTCTCATTATCCTTTCCTCAAACACACTTTTTTACACTTGCTCTCACCCTCTCTAACTCCTTGCGTGCTAGTGGCACCCCCACCTTGCTTGGGGTGAAATGCTTAAAAATATATGTATATATATATAATTTCATGAAGGCCTATGAAGCAAAGTTAGTAAGGTGGTCTCCATATTGCATTAGCTCTGCAAGAATATGAGATGCGAGCTCAAATTTTAAAGAATATATGTTAAAAAATGTCAGCAAAAATAGATCAGCTAAAATATCTTCAGTATCTATCTATATTTCTGAGATAAGGAATTATGTACACTATTTTCATTATTCGAACTATTGTCCTCATCTTTGTCGCCATATTTATTACAACGTTTCGGCCGTTGTACGCTCCGGCCTTCTTCAGGTGGTTGGAATGTCGAACTGAACCTTTTA
>CAHIKZ030001114.1:1775000-1797500 GCA_903632075.3 Acanthosepion pharaonis
ATGTTGTTACTAATATTGATTTTCAGGTGGCTGACTTTTAAACTTAAACTGCTCCAATTGAACGGTAAAAAATTTTCAGTAATGAACGACCCGGTCACAGACGGGTTATACTGCTATATATATATATATATATATATATATATATATATATATGTGTGTGTGTGTGTGTGTGTGTGTGTGTGTGTGTGTGTGTGTGTGTGTGTGTGTCTGAGTATCCCAGGGTTACAAACTCATATCCATTCAACTATATATACAGTGTAACCCGGATATGAGACCCGGATATAAGAGAAACCCGTATATATAAGAGATATTTTCTCTGGTCTAAAATTAGAGCCCATACTTACCTAAACAAAATAGACCAAACCCGGATATAAGAAAACCGGATATAAGAGACTTCTTCTCCGGTCCCGACAACTCTTATATCCAGGTTACTATATATATATATATATATATATATATATATATATATATATATGCATATTTTCATTAAAACGACAGACAACGTACTACGGTTAAGCTTTTTATTTAATTTTTCTTGTGTTCTGACATGAGCTTTCTTTTCTGGACAAAGTGTGTGTAAGAACTGTCCAAATGTTTTATATTTTCGAGCGCTTTCGGCTATACCTTTAGCCATTATCAAGAATGATTCCATTTTTCAGCTTAATTGAGTGTGTGCATTACACTTATCTGATAACAGCTCCATTAGAACCCATTTAAACACATACACAGATTTACCCGAATCCATTAGGACCATACTTGTAGAAAACACAAATATATTAACTGCATCCACCTGCAAAAAAAGACTAAAAATAATGGAAGCTTTAATAATAAAAAAAGCCAGCTATTAACAATATTAACTACGAAAAAAGCCACAATGTGCTAACCGTATTCGGAAATTAAAAGAAAAATGAAATAAAAGCTTAACCGTAGTACCTTGTCTGCCGTTTTTAATGAAATATGCATAAAGGAAGGATTGCTGCCTAAATATACAACTATATATATATATATATATATATATATATATATATATATATATATATATATATATATATATATATATAGTGGGTAGCAAAAAGTATTTAACACATTATTTTTTCTTACATATCTCAAAAAATAACAGATCAATTTCAACGAAACTTATAGGAAATATTTAAACGAACATTGTCGATCAAAACATAGAAGCAAAAATTTAAAACCACTGTTTTGAAAAAAAACATTTATTAACAATAAATAAAATAATCCATATGCAAAACTATTTAACACACTTTACTAATATTTAGTACAGTGGCCTCTGTTCTGCTTCACAGCCTCCAGTCGTTTCCCGTAGTCTTCAACTAGTTTCTTGCAGGTACTTGTTGGTATTTTGACCCATTCTTCTTCACAATTTTTTTTCAATTTGTTTAAATTGATGGATTTCTTTTATGAACTTGTAACTTCAATAGTTTCACAAATTTTGATTGATTTAAATCCGGTGACTGACTTGGCCATTCCAGGACATTAATGTCATTATTATTAAACCAATTCTTAATTGTTTTAGCAGTATGCTTCGGGTCATTGTCTTGCTGAAATACAAAATCACGACCATGTCCCAAAGATGTGACACTGTTCAAGAGTTGAGTTGACAAAATTTGAGTGTATTTTGCAGCATTCATTGTTCCTTCGATGATTTTCATTTTTCCTACTCCATTTGAGGAAAAACAACCCCACATCATAATATTTCCACCCCCATGTTTAACTGTAGGGATGGTATTTGCTGGCTCGTATTCCGCTCCTTTTTTCCTCCATACATGAGTGCGCATGTTTCATCCGTAAAGCTCAATTTTCATTTCGTTTGACGAAATTACTTTCTCCCAGAAATCATTAGATTCAATTTCATATTTCTTTACAAAATTCAAACGGGCTTGTACATGTCGGCGTTTCAGTAATGGAGTCTTTCTCGGTGATCTTGAAGTGAGACCTGCACGATTCTGTGATCTTTTAATTGTATCTTTACTAACTTCAATTCCGGCATTTTTCAAATCATTTTGAATTTCTCGACGAGTTGAAAATGCATTTTCCTTCACAGTATGGGAAATGTATCGCTCATTAGCCTCGTTTAAGATACGGGGACGACCACTCCTTTGAATGTTTTCAATAGTATCGAATTTTTTCCATTTTTGAACAACAGCACCAACTGTACTCACAAGCAAATTCAAATCTTGAGCGATTTTTCTATATCCCTTTACCATCTTTGTGATTCTTTATGATCTTCTTGCGCATGTCGTTCGACAATTCTTTTGTTTTCACCATTTTCTTGCAGTAGTGGCAACAGAATAGCTGCAGTGTCTCAGAGCTGTTATCTAATAGCCAGTTGAGTGTCGTGCAGTGCTGTCATTGGTCGACATATCACATCATATCAATATGGGTAGGAATCATGATGACACGTCTCTTCTAGCATAATATTTGCATTGATGTTAAATACTTTTGCATATGGGTTATTTTATTTATTGTTAATAAATGTTTCTCAAAACAGTGGTTTTAAATTTTACTTCTATGTTTTGCTACCCACTGTATATATATGCGGGCGCACGTGCGCGAACTCACATCGGCAGAGACTGGCGCATTGCTGCACGCGCACAAACGCACACACGAACACAAAAACATACAGAAAAACTTACATTAATGTCAAATGTATAAAAAGGAGAAAAAATAATAGAAAAAATATAAACAAATTGCTGATACCCACTGAAGAGTGGACGGACAGGTCCGCCTAACAAAACTCAGTTGTCGGTTTGCTGAAGGTAACATCAATCAGCTAAGTGACAAATTTTCCCTATATTAACTCTCTCTCTCTCTCTCTCTCTTTGAGAATTAAATATATATGTATGTATGTATATATATATATATATATATATATATATATATATATATATATACATAGAGAGAGAGAGGGAGAATTAAATATATATATATATATATATATATATATATATATATATATATATATATATGCATAGAGAGAGAGAGAGAATTAAATATATATATATATATATATACATATATATATATATATATATATAGAGAGAGAGGGTGAATTAAATATATATATATGCATGTATAAATGTAAGTTTTACATGCTAATATATATGTATATATGCGTGAGAATAGATCTACCTATATACACAGACACACACACACACACACACATATATATATATATATATATATATATATATATATATATAGAGAGAGAGAGAGAGAGAGAGAGAGAGTGTGTGTGTGTAAGGAGGAGAGAAATAGATAGAGACATAGTGACAGGCACAAACTCATTTCGATTGTCCATAGACGCATATATCAATTTTTTTGTGAAGGTCTCATTATAATGCGGTGGTCAAAGTTATAGCCAACCAGTAGACTTAGTAAGAAAAAGGATCGTTAGAAATGACTGCGCCTGGCTGGCACATTTTTAGTGGCCTTCGGGGGGAGGTGATTTATGAGGTTATCTGAGACAATGAAAAGGACGGTGACAAATGAGCCGAAATGGCTTTGGTAAGGGGAAAGTTTTTCAGATGCTTTTCCGGGTATATCGGGTAAGATGAAAAGACGAATACGCTTGGATGGGGACATGGGCGGGGAAAGAAATCTCGTCACAATTTGACCAAGGAAGGAACAAGGAACATGCCGACAGACGGTCGTAGATACAACAGACATTGAATGGAGAAAAACAGGGTGTCTTTTTCTGGACACACAGATGGAACACACTTAGGCACAAAAATGTCACTGTTTAAGGAAACACACAAAGCCAGTTCGTATATATATATATATATATATATATATATATATATATATATATATATAGAGAGAGAGAGAGAGAGAGAGTTTTGAGGCATGATATATTTCTGGGTAAAAGTGCTCAATATCAGTATGTGTAAATATAAAACAACACACATGGCCTGAAGATTGCGTTCAACCATCAACTGTCACTACTTGGTGTTGTACCTCCCATATATATATATATATATATATATATATATATATATATATATATATATATATATGTAGTGTATCCCGGATATAAGAGACCCGGATATAAGATAGATTTTATCTGGTCCCAAATTAGAGCCTGTGTTAATGTGTATATAATAGACCAAACCCGGATATAAGAGAAACCCGGATATAAGAGACTTCTTCTCCGGTCCCGACAACTCTCTTATATCCGGGTTACGATATATATATATATATATATATATATATATCTTTCGTAAAATATGACAGGTAAAGAAAATTTAATTAATTTTTTATTTACCTTTTCCAGCGTTCTTACATTTTATTTTCGTTTGGTGGGTAATGTGTGTGTGTGTGTGTGTGTGTGTGTGTGTGTGTGTGTGTGTGTTGTTTATTTGGGCCGAAATCCTTTTTTTCTACAATTTTCCGGAAAGACGACAGACAAGCTACTGCGATTAAACTTTTTATTTAATTTTCTTGTGTTCGTACAAGTGTTTTCTTTTCTGGACACGAAATGTGTAAAAACTGTCCAAATGGTCTTCATATCTGAACGCTTTCGGCTATTCTTTTAGCCATCATCAAGCTATTATCATTATCGTCGTCCTTGAGAAAAAATTAAATTAAAAGCTTAATCGCAGTACCTTGTCAGTCGTCTTCTTTACTTTTATATATATATATATATATATATATATATATATATATATATATATATATATATATATATATATTATGAAATGGACAAAGCCCGACAATTATTTTAAGACATGTTTAAATTATTTAAATTATTTTTAATTTTAATTTATTTTATATAATTTTTATTTAATTTATTTTAATTATTTTTAATTTAATTTAATTATTTTAAAACATTGTCCATTTCATAATGTGTGACGTCATTTGTTTACATTTGATACGCCATGAGCAGATATGAATGTACGTGAGAGATTCATGGAAGATTGAAGTTTAAATACAGTAAATTCGACCTTGCTAACCAAACGCACGTCTGTGGCCAAATCGGTAAAGGCACGTCAAGCTAAATGACGGTTCCGTATAGGATACAGGTTCGAATCCTGTTGGAAGACGAATATTTTCTGTGAAAATTTCTCGGACATTCAGGTCGTTAAATGTTGTTTAATACTGTTTGTTATAAACAGAGCATTTACTTCAATATTTGTATCTATAAAAACAATGTATAAAAATGTCTTTTAATATATATATATATATATATATATATCTCCTAGCTAAAGGCAAACGGACGTCTAGCCACACTGATGAGCCGTGATACAGCGAAATAGTCTGTCTGTGGATGAATATATATTCAGAATAATTCATCGTGTCTACACGTAGAATCCTCAAAGTAAACACATGCAGAAAGGCACTGGACGGCCCTTATGTCCTTTTTGAGACAAATTAGCAGTGCGCATACTCTACCAACTCGGAGGATCGAAGCCGGGTCTTTACGATACGACGCAAGCATCACCGGGCCAGCGAAGAGGAAACTAAGCTATTAAGCACAATATAAGGCAGCTCGTCCTATTTCCGATGGCGATACTTATTCAAGCATGCGTAACCCAGAGGACTGGCCCCAAGATCAACGAATTTCTTTAACGAGCCGCACAATTCAGAGTATTAGAATCTGGGTCTAGCATTGGTTTAAATAACCGATCAGTAATTTGGGGATTTGTATAATTTTCATAATAATAATATATCATCTCTAGATGGTATAATGCTTGCGTCGTATCAATTTTTAGAGTCGGTAGAAGATGCGCACTGCTGATGAGTCCCAAAAAGAACGAAACGGCCATACAGTGTTTTTTTTTTTTAATGTATGCGTATTGAGGATTCTAGGTTTAGACAACTAGTAACAGATTGACCTAGCTGCCTGGGTACAAATGAATATGTTGCGTTTGGACGGGCTTCTGTTCAAATGTACAAACGAAGTAGAGTATACCACTGGATTTTGATATATTTAAATGTATACACAAAAATAATCGACATACGAAAATGCACTCATTAGAGCGCATAGAATATTCATATCATCTTTTGTTCAGATTATCTTCCTTCGATGGTGGAATTTACAATCCAATTCACAATTCAATGTTTGACGGTCGGTGAAATGTATTCAATAGTAATTACCACAATATGTGGGGCCCGAGCACACACACACACGCGCGCACACATGCGCGCGCACTCATACACCCGCACAAACACATCCACCAAAACACACACACATTCATACACTAGCACACACACACACATTCATACACCTGCACACCCACACTAATGCACCTGTACACAGACACAAGCACATACACACTTATACACCAGAACACACACGAATACACAGGCACTCATATACACACACACATATATATATATATATATATATATATATATATATATATATATATATATATATAAAAATATAGATAACTAGACTCGTTTTGAAAAACCCTCGAATTTTTGATTTGCTAATCAAATCAATCTCGAGGGGGAAAAAAGATTTTAAAAAAAGAAAGAGCTACAAACATGAACTTCTGCCGACAAAAAAAAATCGCACAGATGGAGGTCTGAAGCCCAAAGAAAAAACCCCGATACGAGTAACAACAGTTTCCCTGACGATGTATATGCAGCATGTTAGCTACAATAGAGGTTTAATATTTTGAGATTTAATATTTTGATATAATCATTAAGATATTTTTTGACAATATCTTTTATTTCAAAAATATTAAAGTACTCTCTCTCTCTCTCTCTTGCCTACTGAAATCTGTCTGTAAAGTTACCTCTATGCATGTGTATGCATAAATAGGCATTTATCTATCTATCTTTGATTTATTCATTATCTGTATATATTAGATCTGTTCATTATAAATCTGTCTATATTAGATCTATTCATTATCTATCTATCTATATTGGATGTGTTCATTATCTATCTATCGATTTCTGATCTGTTCATCTATATACGTGTGTGTTTTTGTGTCTATGTGCGTGTGTGCAGTTTCTACATATCTATCTATCTATCTATCTATCTATCTATCTAAATTCTGTTTATTATCTATCTATCTATCTATCTATCTATCTATCTATCTATGTTCATTATGTATCTATCTAGGTATCTATCTTAGTTCTGTTCATCTATATGTGTGTGTGTTTTTATGTGTGTGTGCGTATGCGCAGTTTCTTCATATCTATCTATCTATCTATACAAGTTCTGTTCATTATCTATTTAGTTTCTTCATATCTATCTTAGATTTATTCATTATCTACCTGTATTAGATCTATTCATTATCTATTTATCTATATTAGATCTATCTATCTATCTATCTATCTATCTATCTATCTATCTATCTATCTATCTATCTTTGATCTATTCATCTATATGTGTGTGTTTTTATGTGCGTGTGTGCAGTTTCTTCATATCTATCTATCTATCTATCTATCTATCTATCTATCTATCTATCTATCTATCTATCTATCCCAGTCTGTTCATTATCTATCTATCTATCTATCTATCTATCTATCTATCTATCTATCTATCTATCTTTGATCTATTCATCTATATGTGTGTGTTTTTATGTGCGTGTGTGCAGTTTCTTCATATCTATCTATCTATCTATCTATCTATCTATCTATCTATCTATCTATCTATCTATCTAACGATATTAATAATAAATATATATTTGTTCCTCAGCATTTTGTATAAGCCTGAGTCTCCTGTACCTGGCGATTGTCAAAGTTGGACAAAAACGGCGAAAAACACACACACATACAGGCCGAAATGGATAAAATGTCGTCTAAGTGACGTAAAAATTAAAATAACACCGACATTTCATTTTAACAAATATATTTACCAAATTTACACAAAAATATCTTGAAATACTAAAAAGTAAATTTATTCAATAAAATCACGATTGGCTTCAACCACGTCTTCCAGACGACTTTGAAATCCCCCGCATCTGTTTGGGCCAATCATTGGATCACTTTAAACAACGCATTTATCTACTCGGCTATGTATCCTTGAGTTGTGAGTTTAATAGCTAGCCACAGCAAAGGGAAGAAAAACTTGGAGAGGTGAGTTACTACAGGGAAATAGCTGAAATTAAAACACCCAGAGAAAGCAAGACACATGGAACTAGAACAATCTATCCCAGTGGCTAAATAAAGGGTTTTTGTTCGAAATTCCAACGTACATCACCTGAAGAAGGCCGGAGCATATAACGTCCGAAACATCGTGAATATGACAATAGAGATGGTATTTATCAATCCACCCACGGGGATCGAATGTGGCACAAGGCCTTTTTAATGTGGGTATCTCTGAGCCCGTAGGCCCAGCCAAAAATAAATAACCATCCAAACCCGTCCAAGCGGGCTAGTTCCGTCAATCTCCCCCAACGAAACCCTACCCTTCGGCGGAGCTTCGTCCGGGTTCCTCTCTGCAAGCAGAGAGTTCGACAGACACCCGACCCGGCAGCTCACAAAGGGCAGATACTACACTTTGATCCTAGCCACCGGGCCGAGCGGGTATTCTTTTTATAGATACAATAGAGATAAGGACAACAGTCCGAATAATGTAAATAGGTGACAAAGTGTTGATAGCGGACACAGAAAGGAAACTACAAGAACGGCTACAGAAGGTAGAGAAAGAAAGCGAGAAGAAAGGACTAAGCATCAATTACTAGAAGACGGAACGCATGTTTGTCCGCAAAAGGAAAATCCCAACGCGCAAGAGATCAAAATCAAACAAGTAAAACAATTTAAATCTCTGGGAAGTGTTTTAACTGAGGCTAAAATGATCAACATTGAAGTCCGAAGTTTTAAGAAACTGGAAAATTTCGTCAGATGCAAAGAAAAGAGCGTAGAACTGTTATCTAATATCAGTTCTCCGATATAGGAATTGATGCTGGAACATCTTTTCTCAGATGAAGAGAACAGAGTTAAGAGAGATGTCGTTCTACAGAAGGATGGTGAGACTACCATGAACGGAACACGTGAGTAAGGACGAGGTTTTAGAGAAAATGGAAACAAAATGGACACCTATACTTAACATTAGAATGGGACAGTTGAAATCTCTAGACAATAAAAATAAATCTTATACGTAGTTCAATTAAGTAAGTTAAATTATTTACTCTATTTACTAACTATTGTCCTCATCTTTGTTGTTGTTATTACAACGTTTCGGAAGTTGTGTCCCCCAGTGTATATCGATCTGTGTCACCTACAAGGAATTCTGAAATGAACCCTTTATTTAATCTATGGAAATAAACTGTCCTCGTTACACTGCCCATGTATAGGGATTTCGTCTAGCTGTTATTTTTAGTACTGCTCAGTTACTGCTCGTCCCGTTTCCTCTGAGTCCGAGTAACACTGTACGGTCCAGGGATAGGGTTCACATTTATTATGCCACTAAGTGTATTGCTCGTCACGTTTCCTCTGAGTCCGAGTAATACTGTACGGTCCAGGGATTGGACTCACTTTTATTATGCCACTAAGTTATTGCTCGTCACGTTTCCTCTGAGTCCGAGTAACACTATACGGTCCAAGGATTGGATTCACATTTATTATGCCACTAAGTGTATTGCTCGTCACGTTCCCTCTGAGTCTGAGTAACACTGTACGTCCAGGGATTGGGTTCACATTTATTATGCCACTAAGTGTATTGCTCGTCACGTTTCCTCTGAGTCCGAGTAATACTGTACGGTCCAGGGATTGACTCACTTTATTATGCCACTAAGTTATTGGGCTCGTCACGTTTCCTCTGAGTCCGAGTAACACTATACGGTCCAAGGATTGGATTCACATTTATTATGCCACTATGTGTATTGCTCGTCACATTCCCTCTGAGTCTGAGTAACACTGTACGTCCAGGGATTGGACTAACATTTATTATGCCACTAAATTCACGAACCTGAAAATAATGTCAATAATAATAACTGCTCGTCCCAGAATTTCAGCTAGATATATCCTAAAGTTATTCAAGTAAAAAGGCTAGAATTTCTTAAGCTGACTGCGGCAGCGAACAACAGCCAATCAAAACTGAAATTAAGAGCTTTAAAGATCATCCTGCAGTTGTGGTCCTTAGTTGGACAATAAGTAGGCCTGTAGTATAGAACATCATGCGTTTGTGCATTGAAATCGTTTTTAAAAAATGCTGCCATAGACAGAGAAAAAATCGGCATAGGAAATACAGTCCGATCATTTTAATCCGGCACCCTTGAGACCAAGAACACGGAAAATTTTGGATTACAAAATCACCCCTAAGTTTATTCCACATATATATTGTTGAGACATCAAAGGTAGAACAATGCTTAAAACGGGAAATGAAACAACAAGTAAATGCTTCCAAACAAGCTTTTTATTGTTTCAGCCATTACAAAGGCTGAAAAAAAAAATAAAACGAAAAAATATATATACTTACTCTTTTAAATGAGTAAATTATGTAGCTATATACAGTGTAACCCGGATATAAGAGACCCGGATATAAGAGAAACCCGGATATAAGAGAGATTTTTTTCTGGTCCCAAAGTGTTCCCATACTTACCTAAACAAAATAGACCAAACCCGTATATAAGAGAAACCCGGATATAAGAGACTTCTTCTCCGGTCCCGACAACTCTCTTATATCCGGGTTACACTGTATACGAAGTAAGCAAGACAGTATTGCCAAAACATTCTACTGCTGTCGGCTCCCGTGAAAAGTTGTAAGCAGCGTGTGGTGGTGACCTTGTAGCCGCTCAACAAACTAATAACGACTGATTTTTAAAAAAAAAGCACAAAAAAAAAATACGGACTATGGAATTTGCCACAGGGTGCCGGATTAAGGGTGTTGGGCTCTATTGCAACGTTGTCCCCTGTCACGTCGTTGGTTTGACGGTTAGCAAGCGAACGAACGCTACATAATAAAAGACGTTTAGGACCAAGCGCAACTCTCATCGGCTTTTTATGCCTGCGTTTTAACCACTGAGCTGACATAAGTTTGGGAAGTTGCTGAAAAATTTTGCATGCATGAATAGAAAAATTTGAAAACTCTCAGAGAAGAATAACAAAAGAAACTACACACCACCCACTATCCCGCTTCACCGAGAAGATAAAAAAAAATGGTTAGAAACGAGTAAAAGCTTAGAAGCTATACATAAAAGACAAGTCGATTGGTGCCAGGTCGGTTAGCACATTGCAGAAATCACAGGCTGATCATTTTTTTTCGGCGCCCAAATCAAAGAGTTGGTTTCCATCGAAATATCTATCAATCTATCGTGCGTGGGTGTTGCTACTTTGGACGGCGACTGGTTTCAATTAAGCACCATTAACAGTACCCCTAATGCTCACATTAACCATCTGTGATTCTCTGGTATAAAACTAATTCGTAGAAACCTTCGGGATGTTTACAAAGGAAGCGAAAGGTTTTTTTTTTAAAAAAATTGTGTTAGACATACAAAAAATCAATAGAATAAAAGAGAAACGCATTCAAATAGATAGATAGATAGATAGATCTATCTATCTATCTATCTATCTATCTATCTATCTATCTATCTATCTATCTCAGTCTGTTCATATCTATCTTATTTCTATTCATTATCTATCTCTATCTGCCTGCCTGCCCTCCTCTCTCCTCTCCTCTCTCTCTCTCTCTCTCTCTCTATATATATATATATATATATATATATATATATATATATATATAAGCGCACAGTGTATATGTGCGCGTGGGCGATTATAAATCTGTCTATATCATGTAGACTCTACCTGTATATCTGCCAATGCAATGGGTGCATGGGCGCGTTGGCGAGTGTCTCTCTCATTCTTTCTTTCTCTCTATCACTCTCTCTCAGTAGGTCTGTGCGTGTGTGTGTGTGTATGGTGCTTTTATGTGCATAGGCGATTGTAAATCAAACTATCTACCTAATGCTCTTTAAATGTATTTATTTGAATGTAATCTACTGGCATATATAAGAGAGTTGTCGGGACCGGAGAAGAAGTCTCTTATATCCGGGTTTCTCTTATATCCGAATTTGGTCTGTTTTATATACATTAACACAGGCTCTAATTTAGGACCAGAGAAAATCTCTCTTATATCCGGGTTTCTCTTATATCCGGGTCTCTTATATCCGGGCCTCTTATATCCGGGTTACACTGTAGATATCCAAATATTATAGAACGAAGAATAAAATTTCAACGTTCCAAACATTAACTTCAAACAGCGCTGAATACTAAAGTAGAGCAATAAATATTTATTATGCAGTGTAACCCGGATATAAGAAACCCGGATATAAGAGAAACCCGGATATAAGAGAGATTTTCTCTAGTCCCAAAGTGTTCCCATACTTACCTGAACAAAATAAACCAAATCCGGATATAAGAGAAACCCGGATATAAGAGACTTCTTCTCCGGTCCCGACAACCCTTTTATATCCGGGTTACACTGTACAATGTTACATTAGAACATGTAAATATCCACTATAAAACTGTACGTTTTGTTTCAACGTTAAAATCAAACGTTTCTTCAGATGGCTAACAATGATAATACTAATCGATTTTATTTAAAATTGCGATTAATGGAACACCACTTCACTTTCTGTTTTTGGAAAATTTTCCATAAAAGGTAAAAAGGATTTATATAAAGAAAAATTAGTGGGTAGAAGGGTTAATTTCCTTTTCTTTTTCTTTTCTCTTTCCTTTTTTTTTTTTAATTAATGATTTCTTATCTTCTTCCCTACAAATTAATACAGAATTTTAAAAGTTTTTACATTATTCTAATTAAAAGTTTAAGAAATCAAAAACAATTCTTAAAAAAAAATATTTTCATCGAAAAAAATTTTATTCATCGAAAAAACATTTTGTAACATAAATATATCTAATATATTTTACACATAAAAACAATCAAATTTTTTCTAATTAAATAATATGTTAGTTTTATTGCATTTTTATATTTTGCCATTCAGAGCACATTTTCTCTAACCGTTAGTCATGTTTGAACAAAAGAATTTGATGATTTAAATTCTTCAAGGAATTGTCGTTATACAGTGTAACCCGGATATAAGAGAGTTGTCGGGACCGAAGAAGAAGTCTCTTATATCCGGGTTACACTGTAGCTAATATAAACTCTACAAAAAGAAAAAACAGAATTTCTTCAAATTTCATGAAATTAAATAAGTGGTAGCTAACAGATTAAAAAATGAAACGTTTTACGAATAACTCCTGAAATTTTCATTAAAATCCATCAATTATCTGATTTTTGCAAGATTTTCCATATCAATGAGCTTTTCACAGCGAAAATCGCTCATCATTACACGTCCAATGTCATGGTACATAGTTGACGCTAGAAAAAAAAAAATTTACCCGAAATTTTGAAAGTCCTATCAAGGATTAAAAATTAGTGTTTTTTTTTTATATAAAAACAAAACAACTTTTTCTCTTAATAATAAGAAAACATTTTGACGATAAAACTTTGCTTTTATTAAATTTTGTGGCATTTTTCCATCAAGTATTCTCATTTTTAGCAAACATGGGTGCAACCTATATAACTCAAACACATACACATAATATAATATATTGTTTTATATTTTAAAACATTTTGTTCTGTGGAAACATCAAAGTGCTTTTAAATAAATATTATGTTCTTTACCTTGTGATCTTCTCTTTCAAAGCCTCTGAATTTCGGTGTATTTCACGATACCGTCAAACATTGTTTATATTTAAATCTTTTGCTTTTATCTTTATTGCATTTTGGCCTTTTTTTCGTTTATTATTTTCTTTTTCTTTTTAAATTAAAATTAATAATTTGTCTTTGCTAAAACTAACAACAAAATCCTTCGCTAGAATTCAAAGTAATTTTTTATTCAATTGAAAAACACAATAAAGAGTTTCAGATCTAAGCTCGTGTCAAGGGTAAAATGTGACCCTTTCCATTTCTTTTTTTTTAATCTGGGACAGCGCATAGCCTCTAGACACGATCCAAGGTCACGTTTTATGTTGGAACATGTAAAAATTTGGCTAGGTTTCCTCGGCCACCGTCTCAGATATCAGCATATATCACTGAAACTATTACTTCTGACTCGACTAGATGAAGTGCGCTACTAGATTGGTAATTAAGTCCCACCGTTTTACTGTTCAATTAGCTAGATGCAACCGCCATTTTTGTTTCTTGAAATTCTCACTCGGGCAACTCCTTTCCGGTTTCTTGCTTCCCTGATAACTACAATCTTCAAACATTTAAATGCAACGTCAATCGCCATCTTATGTCTTCTTTGACCCCGTTCTTTCTTTGTTCTTTCCTCAGTCCTCCACAGTAAAGTTTTCTTATTCCCGTTTACTCCCTGTGAACCCCTTGCGTCTTAGTAACATTATCGCCTTGATTGAAACTACTAAAACAAAGTATAAATTATTAATCTTAGAGCCCGGTTGAACTAGTACCCTGGCTGAAGACTGAAGAAAAGAAGACTGTGCTGAAGCAATTTGCGGAGACATTTTGACTGAGTTGAAAATCAGCATTCAAAACCCCCGTTTTTTTTTGTTTTTGTTTTTTTAACTGGGTTCGAACCCCAGCCTCTGGTATCAGTGACATAGACATGACCGTTATAATGTTTACTAGATTTAATTTAATGCGACACAAGTTTAGCTGTAGATGATGGGTAAAGTGCGTTTCTGCTTTTTCAAGACAGTGTCCAAAGTCCTGGCTTTCCCGCCCAGGTATCGAACAGACAATCTTTACAACAGACCCCAAATAGATATTTACTTGGCTTAGCACAGTAAAATTCGAAATAAAGGCGAGGAAGATGATGTTGCGTCAATATTTCAAATGGTAATGGCTTGCCCGACTTGAAAATTAGGATTCGAAATGTAGAATAACCATAACTCCACTAAGACGAGAATACTCGTCATGAGAGAGAGCGAGACAGACCGACAGACAGACAGACAGAGAGAGACAGAGAGAGACAGACAGACAGAGACAGAGAGAGAGAGACAGACAGAAAGACAGAGAGAGAGAGAGAGAGACAGAGACAGAGAGAGAGACAGACAGACAGACAGAGAGACAGAGAGAGTGATAGAGACAGAGAGAGACAGACAGACAGACAGACAGACAGAAATACAGACAGACAGAGAGACAGAGAGAGACAGAGAAAGAAAGACAGCGAGAGACAGAGAGCCAGACAGTCAGAGAGAGACAGAGAGAGAGAGAGAGAGAGCGTAACAGACAGACAGAGACAGACACAGAGACAGACAGACAGATAGAGAGGTAAAATTTTCCAGCATTGTTAGAGTCTTGCAGCCATGTCACGCTGAAACACCGGTTCTCGTACGATCATTGAAGTTAAGCAACGTCTAACCTGGTCAATACCTAGATGGGTGACCGCCTGGGAATACCAGGTGCTGTAAACTTAGATGTGCGGGTGGTGGGTAATGGATAACGACCCGCAATTGGAAATCGGAAGGCCGAGTTTCAATTCCAGTCAGGGTCGTTACATTCACTTACGCACAAATAGGTAGTAGGACAATACTCCATGGTAATGGTATGGATGCATATAATCTTCCCCCAACTATGGGTTAATTAGTAGAACTTGTATCAGTAAATTATTACTATCTCCTCCCCACCCCCGCTCAAATTCTTACAATCTAAAAAATTCTGGCTTTAAATAAACTGTAAAAGGTTAATAAGTCGTTAAATAAACAAAGATAATTTACTCATATCAATTCTTCGTATCATTATTCAGTCATCGAAATATATTTGCATTCTTTCTATGATCTCAGAAGTTTTTCCAGCCAAACTTTCTTATTAGGTTGATGTAGTTACAGATTTGATGCAGGAAGCGCTGAAATGAGTTCCTCACCGAGTGCTGCATATAGAGGCTTTGCGTCAGCCAAATACTTTAATAAAGAATTCAGTCTTTCTTTAATTATTAACAGAAAATTTCATTGGGTTATTTCTTTTTATTTACATTTCGAATTATAGTATGTACTTGTGTATTAGACGTCAATTTTTTGCATGGATTTTAACCCCTCCAAAAAAGAATTACCTCTGTATAACGCAACTGGTCACTGAAAAATGCATGATTATTAAACTCTTAAAAAAAAAAAGACCTATGTATATAAAGACCTCACTATTTTTTGTGTAAAAAAAAGCAGATCATATTACCTTGCAAGATACTCGTGTATATATTTAGCTTGACTTACAGAAGACACAGAAGGAAATCGAGAAGAAAAGGATGCATACCAACAGCAAGAAGACAGATTGAATGGTTGTTAACAAAAGAATGATCCCAAAATGTAAATTGCAAGTCGGGGGATACCAGAATCAAGCAAGTACAAAAATTTAAATATCTGGGAAGTGTTTTAACAGAAGACGTAAAGTGCGACACTGAAATCCGAAGGTACATTAGGTTTGCTAAAGATGCTTTCCAAAAAATAAGCAGAGTATTAAGAAACAGGAAAATTTCGATAGAAACAAAGAAAAGAGCACTGAACTGTTACGTGATATCTATCTTCCAATATAGCAGTGAATGCTGTACAATTTCCTCAAAGATGAAGACGAGATATGATGGAACAGAAAAGTCATTCTACAAAAGGATATTGAAGATAACATGTACGGAATGATTTGGTTTGTTGTGTTTTACGGCATATCAACCTCAATGGGTTATTTAATTTTTTGGGGGTTTGGTAATATTTTGTTTTGTCAAAAATCTATTTCTGGTAATATTTTTTTCCTCAAAAATGTATAGCTGGTAATATTATTTTAAAACATGTATTGCTGGTAATTTTTTTTCTTCTTCTTTTCAAAAATATATTGCTGGTAACAGTTTTTTTCCAAAAATATATTGCTGGTAATAGTTTTATTTTCCCAAAAATATATTGCTGGTAATAGATTTTTTCTTAAAAAAATTATTTCTGGTAATAATTTTTTACAAAGTATTTCTGGTATTAAAACCTATTTTTACACTTTTATAATGCTTTTTACCTCAGTTTCGGGATTAACTATTTGCCCATAGATTGGACCCTAACAGGTGCTACCACCCCAGGTCAGGTTGGACCTGGAAACACCAGCAATTAAGAAGTGGTTCTATGCTCCTCAAAACCTCCTGATCAGAGGCCATGCTGTTGGACGTAGTTTATCTTCTTACCCTGGGCGCGGATGTAGTTTATCGTCATACCCAGGACGCGGATGTAGTTTATTGTCATACCTAGGACGCGGATGTAGTTTATTGTCATACCTAGGACGCGGATGTAGTTTATCGTCATACCCGGGAAGTGGATGTAGTTTATTGTCATATCCAGGACGCGGGTGTAGTTTATTGTTATACCCAGGACATGGATGTAGTTTATCTTCATACCCAGGACGTTGACGTAGTTTATTGTCATACCCAGGACGCGGATGTAGTTTATTGTCATACCTAGGACGCGGATGTAGTTTATCGTCATAACCAGGACGTTGACGTACTTTATCGTCATACCCAGGACGCGGATGTAGTTTATCGTCATACCCGGAACGCCATGGACGGAACGGGTGAGCAACGACGAGGTTTTAGAGAAAATGGGAACAAAAAAGAAACTTATTCTTAACATCAGGAAGAGACAATTGAAATTTCGATGGTACATAATGCGGACAGAAAGCTTGGAAAATCTGATACCCACAGGACAGATTGAAGGCAAATGGGACAGAGGAAAAAAACCATAGCCTGCTTAGAGGGCATGAATAAATGGATGGTGAACGGGGTTTAGGAGAGATAACAAAAACACAAAATTTATTAAGGGCCATGAAGGACAGGAAATTGCATAGAACAATGATCATCCAGATTCTGAAGGGAAACTGCACATACAAGAAGAGAAGAATAAAATTTAAGAGCAAAATTTCGCAAAAAAGGAATTTTGAAAAGTCACACCTAAGCAAAAATCTGGAAATTGGTTTAAATCAGAAAGACAATAAAATGCAAAACATGTCTACCCATATTTTATAGATCATATCAGATCATCCCATAAGTTCTGTCCGAATTTTGAATAAAGAAAACAAGTGACCAAATGTTACATTTAATTACAGATTCAATCAACAATGTATTTTCCCTGATTATCTATGACTTCCTTCCATCTATTAACAAGCTTACTAATTCCATTACTGTAAAATTCTTTTGGCTTTGATTCGAAGAACTCGCAAATGTCAGTTTTAACCTCTTCCTGTGTTACAAAAGCTGTTTCTTCCAAATGATTCTGTAAGCTACGAAACAAATGGTAGTCTGAAGGAGCAAGATCGGGAAAATAAGGTGGATGAGGAATTTTCTCCCAACCAAGTTCTTCGATCTTTTGTGACGTGATTCTTGCTGTGTGGGGTCGCGCATTGTCCTGATGAAACATCACCTCTTTTCGATTCACTAGAGCATCTCTTTTTTTTCCTCAAAGCTTGGTTCAAACGCTCTGATTGCTGACAGTATATTTGAGCATTAATTGTTGCATTAGGTGGTAAGAATTCAAAGCGATCCCACCTGATTGAAAGAAGAATGTTTTGCCCATGAATTTCCCTTCTCGGCTGTGGCTGGGGTCCTTCCCCTTTACCAAGCCACTGTCTACGACGCTTAACATTTCGATAAAAGATCCATTTTTCGTCGCAGTCACAAGTCTATCCAAAAAAGGTGAAACAAGTTGGCGAGAATGGAGGGAAGGGCAGATGTCAACTCGGGATTTGAGGTTGTTTTCAGACAATTCATGAGGTACCCATTTTCTAAGTTTAGGAACTTGGAAAAGTTCCTAAACTTGGAAAATAGGTGCCTGTTGAAGCTGTCGATGTATGTTTTGAACTGAGAACCACTGCCAATTCCTCAACTGATAAAGCAGGATTTTCTTCAAGAGCTGCTTCAAGAAGCTTTTCATCAAACTCAACTGGACGTCCGGTTCGATCTTCATCTTCAAGGGTTAAAATCTCCACCTCTGAATTTTGTAAATCATCTTCTGCAAGTTCTTTCATTCACACATTCCTCCCCATAAACTGAGTGAATGTTTCTAGCCGCTTCGGCTGCTGAGTTTCCTTTCTTGAACTCATAAAGCATTATGTGCCTCAAATGACTCTTGGGTACTTCCATGTTAGCAGGATTTTAATCAAACAAAATTTAATTTTATTGTTCTCTGAAATAAAATTGGATCAGTTTAAATGCATCTAAACCTAAAAATAATGTTCAGCTCCATTGGACATTATATAATACTCTTTAAATTTCGTTCATTTTAACAAAAAGTTAAAATTCGGATAGAACTTCATGACCTGATACAAAATCGTTTGATGAAAACAACACAAATAACTGTTGGAACATTTAGGCTACATTGACATATCTGAAAAGAATATTAGAATAATCCTAACATATTTAGGAAGGATTATAGAGTAATCATAACATATTTAAGAACGCTATTTGAGTAATCAGTAAAAAAGAAAAAAGGAAGGATATTAGAATAAAAATAAAATATTTAGCAAGAGTATTAGAATAATCCTAACCTATTTAGGAAGCATATTAGAATAATCCTAATATAGTTAGGGAGGATATTAGATAAATCATAAGATATTACCAAAGATATTAGAACAATCCTAACGTATTTAGGAAAGATATAAGAAAAATCATGGCATATTTAGGGAGGGTATCAGAATAATCATAAAATATTTAAGAAGGGTATTAGAAGAATCATAACATATGAGGAAGCGTATCAGAATAATCATAAAATACTTAGGAGGGATATTAGATAATCCTGACATATTTAAGAAGGATATTAGAATAACATATTTAGGAAGAATAAACGCTTCGTTGTACGCTCCGGCCTTCTTCAGGTGGTTGACATTCCAATCCCCTGAAGAAGGCCGGATCGTACAACGGTCGAAACGTTGTAATAAATATGGCGACAAAGATGAGGACAATAGTCCGAATAATGTAAATAGTGCAAATGAAACATTGTTGATAGCAGACACAGAAAGGAAGCACGAGTAGTCCTGCAGCAGGCGGTGAAGGAAAGCTTGAAGAAAGGACTAAACATCAATTGCAAGAAGACAGAATGACTGGTTGTCAGCAAAAGGAACAGCCCAACATGCAAATTACAAATTGGTAATATCAAACTCAAGCAAGTAGGACAATTTAAATATCTGGGAAATGTTTTCACCGGAGACAGAAAGTGCGATATCGACATCAGAAGACATATTGGGATAGCGAAAGATGCTTTCTAAAAGCAAATCAAAGTATTGAGAAACAGGAAAATGCCGTCAGAAACAAAGAGAAGAGTATTTGTATATAACAGTGAATGCTGGACAATCTCCTCCTAGATGGAGAAGTGACGTGAAGCAGCAGAAATGTGGTTCTACAGAAGGATGTTGAGAACACCATGGACTCAACATGTGAGCAACGACCAAGTTTTAAAGATGGAAATAAATAGGTCCTTTAAGATTTAACGTCAGAAAGAGTTGAAATTCCTAGGGTACATAATGAGAAAAGAAGGCTTTGAAAATTTGACACTCACAAGACACATTGGGCAAGGCAAGAGGGACAGAGATTGGTTAAATGAATGTCAGAAAAGAATTTAGGAGAGATTTAAAAAAAAAGAAAATTTACTAAGAGCTATAAAAGACAGGAAAGTTTGGAGAGTCATGACCGCCAACGTTCTGAAGGGACACGACACATAGAAGAAGTTCATATGGACGCCATTTTGCTAGCTAGCTTCTGATTTTTTCATAAGTCTTTTAAATAAAGAACTGAGCAAAGTTTAAAGACGCGTCTAAGATTTTCGAAACATTAAACAAAAGAAACTGCTTGGAACTTTGGCGTCAACTTTATGCAAATATTTATAATCACCCCCACAATAAATTAAATTAAATTTTTAAGTTTGCGCGAACGTTTTTCTATCAAAAGACGATTTTTAATAAAATCATAAAAAAGGTGGAGTTCTTAAAATCAGCCGATTTTTTTTTTTTTTTTTACAAAATGGTATTTCAAATTATGCGTCAATGAAATGAGCAGCAAGGCACCAGACATTTTGTCTTTTTTGTATTCATTTTATTCTTTTTTATTTTTTTGCTTCTTTTTCTTTTTTGTGAATGGGGCGACAAACTACACATTCTTATGTTCATCCCTCATCACAGACGAGAAAATGCAGTAGAACCTGCTACAACAGACAGAGATGTGTGTACGTAAAATTCGAAGGTAAGTGATTTTCATTTTCAGTGATTTCTTTTTCTCAGAAGTTGTCGGTTGATTGATGTCGAAGCAGAACCTTTAGAAGATAAATTTAAAAGATAAATTTTCGAATATTATTAAAAAAAAAAAAAACAACACCAACAAAAAAAACGCGAGTCTTCGTTTAGTTTCTATCATTTATTTATACTATAAATACCCGTAAAAATTTCACGATTTTCTTATTTTTAATTGCTGATGAATCTTGATTCTCAAGTTAGTGATTGAAAAATCACATGGCGAGTTCTATGACATTAGAATACGGAAGATACAATATATATATATATATATATATATATATATAAAATAAAAACAGACCACTTTAAGGGTCCATGTCATAAATTATTTCACCACAGCCCTTTTGAAAGGACTGCGGATTACTTCAAAAAAAAAAAAAAAAAAAGTAGTCTGATGATCCGCAGTCCTTTTAAAAGGGCTGTGGTGAAATAATTTATTACGTGGAACCTTAAAAGTGGTCTGTTTTATTTAAATTATTTGCTCTGGATTTACATTGAGCTCTCTGGATTTTATCCTCCTTAGGTTTACCCATACGGATTACCTAGTTTTTCATAAACTATATATATATATATATATATATATATATATATATATATATATATATATATATATATATATATATCAAACCAACAGTGATTGACAAAATCGAAAAAAAGACCTACATAACGTGTTTCGTTCCTAGAAGAAACTTCTTCAGGCCCTAATATTGCACCCCCAAATGGGTTGTCCGGAAAGTTAAAGCCGATTTTTAAGGGAAAACAAAATTATGCCATTAAATATTTATTCAACTAAACCTAGGCCATTTTATTGCACAAACTTTCTCCGTTTTTCCTTCAACTTAAAAATTCCATCCTCACAGAATTTTGGTGGTTTCTCGGCAAAGAACTCATTAAGATGTTTTTTATGTCATCCAAAGAATTCAAATTTTTACCATTGAGGTTTTTTTTGTTAGGTTCTGAATAAATAAAAATCCGAAGGAGTAATGGCTGGTGAATATGGCGGGTGGGGTAATAAATCTCAACCAAGCTTCAACAGTTTTTGCCAGGTCGCCAAAGGAACATGAGGTCTAGCATTATCTTGATTGAAAACAACGCCTTTCCTGTTCGCCAATTCTGGGCGTTTTTTTTAATGGCTGCCTTTAATTCGTCCAATTGCGAGCAGTACTTTTCAGAATCAATTGACTGGTTACTTAGCAGAAGGTCATAGTACAGGATTACTTTTCAATTCAACCAGATGCATAGCTTAAGTTCATTCGGATGAAAACCTGATTTGAAGTGGCTAAAGTTAGTTAGTCCTGGATCTTTTTCGTTGATCATTGTTATAA
>CAHIKZ030001114.1:1800000-1835000 GCA_903632075.3 Acanthosepion pharaonis
ACATGTGAATGGTATAATAAACAAAAGAAATGAAATTATTTCTAAATGTCGGCATTCATTTTACAAAAAAAAAACGTAGAAAGAACGATCTCGGGAGTGTGCAAGATAAACAAACTCCCATTTTGAAAAATTGCTAAGCGTGAAACGGAAACTAATCTGCCAACAAGCAGAAAATTAAAAATATTATAGACATAACTTGTCTGTTGTCCTTAACATAAACTGATTATATATATATATATATATATATATATATGTGTGTGTGTGTGTGTGACATGACACAAGTTCCGAGAACTTGTTTGTTTACTTGTTGGTTGAATTATAGTCATCGACAAATTATTTAAGAATGATAAAGGCAGACAGAGAACAGGTTTTCTCTCTCTATATATATATATATATAAAAACAGGAAATAAAAGAACGAGATAAGTCTTTCCCCCAAAAGCTGAAACCTACAAATATATAATATATATATATATATATATATATATATATATATAGTTGGAAAAATATATATATATATATATATATATATATATATATATATATATATATATATATTAACAGAAGTGAAAATAACGTCTTCTTCAGATTTTTAAATTTAAGAACGCTCATAGACATTATTCAGGTTGTCTTTCAACAGATATATTTTTAGTTATCTGAATTTTTACACACACACAAAACAACATACACACACACAGAGATAGATATAAGAGTATACATTTCCGCTTATCGTCCAGTTCGTACTCCTCCCTACTCCTTTGAACATGAGTTTATGGTTGGGTTTCCTCTTCCGTTTAAAGCCTTCTCATTCTCTTTCACTCCCAGTATCCTACTTTGGGTCCTAGTGGCATAATATATACCCAGAGAAAATGTGACCAAAATGGAGTACAATTCAACTGTACGTAACATTTAATTTAAAAAGGGCTATATATATATATATATATATATATATATATATATATATATATATATATATATAGATATATTAAAGAATAATCACACATAGAATTAATCAAGTATTAATGCGATTATTGGCGACATCCATCGCTAGAAAACATAATATATGCATTAAAATCCTGTTCATCCATAGTGCGAGTTTTGATCCTTGACGAAAAACTTGTTGTCTGTAGTTTTTCAGTTTATTCGATGTTAAAATGCTAGTACTTACGGATAGACTTCTATCCATCACCAGGCATGTGTTTTTTTTTTCCTTATAAAATCAAAAACTTGAGACGATATACCTGTATGTCGACCGAAAGATGTTTTTTTGAATATCTGCTATTATTGACGGTTGTGTAAGATCTCGGAACGTGCAAAGACGCAACGCTAAGTTTTTCAAAATTTTTTAAGTGAGAATTTTATTTAAATATTTAATATTTAAAAATATTTAAATAAAATTCTCACTTAAAAAATTTTGAATATTTTTAAATATTAAATATGGATGAACAGGATTTTAATGCATATATTATGTTTTCTGGCGATGGATGTCGCCAATAATCGCATAATACTAGTTGATTAATTCTATGTGTGACTATTCTTTGTATGTAAATCATATGCCTAATGTTTAATGTTTTTATATATATATTATATATATATATATATATATATATATATATATATAAATGAATATATAGTCAACACTTAAGTCAACATAGAGTCGAAACTGTTTCATGCTAGACGTAATCGTCAAGCCTGAGGATTGAGTCTAGCATGAAACAGTCTGTCGCCTCTGAGTTCACATTGACTTCAATGTTCAGTTTTATTCACTCCTCATTACAATGCCAAACGTTCTGTTGAAAGTCCTTAAGTGATATGTGCTATTCATTTCAGTTGTTGCTGCTATTGAAAGTCCTTAAGTGATGTAGTTTCTGTTATTTGTTAGTGTTATGGCTCTTTCTAGTATTGATGGGGGTTTCCTTCCTAACCTTTTGTCTGAAGTAGTGTGGAACGTCAACATTTTGATTATGTCATTATTTTCTCTTTGATTTACATGTGCTATCCATTTCATTTGTTGCTGCTGTTGAAAGCCCTGACGTGATGTAATTTCTGTTATTTGAAAATGATAATAAAAAAAATTAAATAAAAATTGGAAAATCAAAATTGAAATAAAAAAAATCAAAATTTGAAAGTGATAATTAAAATAAAATAAATCAAAATTTGAAAATGATAATCAAAATAAATGAAAATTTGAAAATGATAATCGAAATAAAATAAATCAAAATTTGAAAAATATAATCAAAATAAAATGAATCAAATTTTTAAAATCATAATCAAAATAAAATAAATCAAAATTTAAAAATCAAAATCGAAATTTAATAAATCAAAATTTGAAAATGAAAATCGAAATAAAATAAATCAAATTTTGAAAATGATAATCGAAATAAAATAAATCAAAATTTGAAAATGATAATCGAAATAAAATAAATCAAAATTTGAAAATGATAATCGAAATAAAATAAATCAAAATTTGAAAATGATAATCGAAATAAAATAAATCAAAATTTGAAAATGATAATCAAAATAAAATAAATTTTATGCTAAATTTGTTATAACTGATCCATATGCCGCGGCATCATAAATGTTTAGTAAATAAGTCAATTTAGTCAATAAAGGCTGAATGTACGTGAAAGTAACGATTATTCATATAGCTTAATAAATTTGTAATTTCACACATTTATAGGGACACCTTAAGAATTATAATTACCTCCATTCATTGATTTTGTTACGTTTCTAACCCTTCCGACATTAAGGTTATTTGAAATAGTTTTATTGCTTCCCTGAAACTCTCTACGCTTGATTTTCATCTTCGAACCGTATATACATCCTTTTTTTTTTTAATATCTGCAGATTTTGAAACCTTTTTACGTTTTTGGTTGGTTGGTTGATTTCACGGTATGCCAACCCTTGTTATGTTATTTATTGTCCAATTTTAAATGTTACTCAGTGAGGATTGAACTCACTACTCAGTAGCAATGCTCAACCAGGCTAACCTTTAGTAAAATTTTTTCGGTATGGTGGGCAATCATTAGATTTTCTGAATGTGGCGGTGTATCTTAATGCATGATTATATTCTTTAGTTTCTATCTATCTATCTATCTATCTATCTATCTATCTATCTATCTATCTATCTATCTATCTATCTATCTATCTCAGTCTCTTCATGATCTATCTATCTATCTATCTATCTATCTATCTTAGCCAGTGTATTATCTATCTATCTATCTATCTATCTATCTATCTATCTATCCCATTCTGTTCAGATCTAAGTCTATTCACATCTATCTATATATTCTCTGTGTAAATATCCGTTTCATCTGAATCATAACTTGTCTTGTCGATTCAAATCAAATTCATCTTCTGTCTCTTTCTTTAATTCACTACTTTCGCAACACTGTCTCCCTCTTTCTCATTCTCGCATTCCCCACTCGCTACATTTTCTTACTCTCATCTCTTCTATATAGATTCTTCACCTCCAGGCAATTCCTTACTCCTGTTTTCCTGACTCCCACCCACTGCCCTTACCAGCTAGGCACCCCCCAGGTTTAAAATTGGTTTGGGCCTCCCCCAGTGCGTGAGAAGCGACTTGCTCCGTGAACGCCAGACCACACGCTCCCGGTTCCAATGACCCCCTTTCTTCGTTGCGCAGCCCCCACCTCTAGAAACGCGACAAATAGAAATACAGGAATGAAAAAAAAAAAAAAAAAAGAAAGAAAAAAAAACGCTTTCTAAAGACGCGAAGGCTTCACAGCCAAGCAAAAGTCCCTTACTAATTTTCAAAATATATTTTGAAAACTTCCTTTCCCTATCTTCTTTCAGTATTCAACTTTTTCTTTTTTCTGTTTCTATCTTTATGGCGCCTTTTTTTTCATGTGATTTCTTTCTTTCTTTCTTTCTTTTTCTTTCTTTCTTTCTTTCTGTTGCTGTAACGACCATGACTGCCATTCAGTTCTTTCTTTCTTTCTTTCTTTCTTTCTTTCTTTCTGTTGCTGTAACGACCATGACTGCCATTCAGTTCTTTCTTTCTTTCTTTCTTTCTTTCTTTCTTTCTTTCTTTCTTTCTGTTGCTGTAACGACCATGACTGTCATTCAGTTCTTTCTTTCTTTTTTCTTTCTTTCTTTCTTTCTTTCTTTCTTTCTTTTTTGTTTCTGTAACTGTTACCATGACTGTCATTCTGTTCTTTCTTTCTTTCTTTTCTTTCTTTCTTTCTTTCTTTCTTTCTTTCTTTCTTTCTTCCTTTCTTTCTGTTGCTGTAACTACCATGACTGTCATTCTGTTCTTTTCTTTCTTTCTTTCTTTCTTTCTTTTCTTTCTTTCTTTTCTGTTGCTGTAATCCACCATGACTGCCATTCAGTTCTTTCTTTCTTTCTTTCTTTCTTTCTTTTCTTTCTTTCTTTCTGTTGCTGTAACGACCATGACTGTCATTCAGTTCTTTCTTTTTTTTTTTTTCTTTCTTTCTTTCTTTCTTTCTTTCTTTCTTTCTGTTGCTGTAACTACCATGACTGTCATTCTGTTCTTTCTTTCTTTCTTTCTTTCTTTCTTTCTTTCTTTCTTTCTTTCTGTTGCTGTAACTACCATGACTGTCATTCAGTTCTTTCTTTCTTTCTTTTCTTTTTTCTTTCTTTCTTTTTTTTCTTTTTTCTTTTCTGTTGCTGTAACGACCATGACTGTCATTCAGTTCTTTCTTTCTTTCTTTCTTTCTTTCTTTCTTTCTTTCTTTCTTTCTTTCTTTCTTTCTGTTGCTGTAACGACCATGACTGTCATTCAGTTCTTTCTTTCTTTCTTTCTTTCTGTTGCTGTAACGACCATGACTGTCATTCAGTTCTTTCTTTCTTTCTTGCTTTCTTTCTTTCTTTCTTTCTTTCTTTCTTTCTTTCTTTCTTTCTGTTGCTGTAACTACCATGACTGTCATTCTGTTCTTTCTTTTTTCTTTTCTGTTCTTTCTTTCTTTCTTTCTTTCTTTTTTTTCTTTTCTGTTGCTGTAACGACCATGACTGTCATTCAGTTCTTTCTTTCTTTTTCTTTTTTTCTTTTCTTTCTTTCTGTTGCTGTAACGACCATGACTGTCATTCAGTTCTTTCTTTCAGTTCTTTCTGTTGCTTTATTTCATTTTCTTTCTTTCTTTCTTTTTTCTTTCTTTCTTTCTTTCTTTCTGTTGTAACTTTCTTTCTTAACTGTCATTCTGTTCTGTCTTTCTTTCTTTCTTTTCTTTCTTTCTTTTTCTTTCTTTCTTTCTTTCTTTCTGTTGCTGTAACGACCATGACTGTCATTCAGTTCTTTCTTTCTTTCTTTCTTTCTGTTGCTGTAACGACCATGACTGTCATTCAGTTCTTTTCTTTCTTTTTCTTTCTTTCTTTCTTTCTTTCTTTCTTTCTTTCTTTCTTTCTTTCTTTCTTTCTGTTGCTGTAACTACCATGACTGTCATTCAGTTCTTCTTTCTTTCTTTCTTTTCTTTCTTTCTGTTGCTTTAACGACGACCATGACTGTCATTCAGTTCTTTCTTTCTTTCTTTTTCTTTCTTTCTTTCTTTCTTTCTGTTTGTTTATTCATGACTGTCATTCAGTTTTCTTTTCTTTCTTTTTTTTTCTGTTGCTGTAACGACCATGACTGTCATTCAGTTCTTTCTTTCTTTCTTTCTTTTCTTTCTTTTCTTTCTTTCTTTCTTTCTGTTGCTGTAACGACCATGACTGTCATTCAGTCATTCTTTCTTTCTTTCTTTCTTTCTTTCTTTCTTTCTTTTTTTTCTTTTCTGTTGCTGTAACGACCATGACTGTCATTCAGTTCTTTCTTTCTTTCTTTTTCTTCTTTCTTTCTTTCTTTCTTTCTTTCTTTATTTCTTTCTGTTTCATGACTGTTTTTCTTTCTTTCTTTTCTTTCTTTCTTTCTTTCTTTCTTTCTTTTCTTTCTTTCTTTCTTTCTTTCTGTTATTGTAACGACCATGACTGTCATTCTGTTCTTTTCTTTCTTTCTTTCTTTCTTTCTTTTTTTTCTGTTGCTGTAACTGTCATGACTGTCATTCAGTTCTTTTTTTTCTTTCTTTCTTTCTTTCTGTTTTCCATGACTGTCATTCAGTTCTTTCTTTCTTTTATTGCTTTCTTTCTTTCTTTCTTTCTTTCTTTCTTTTTTCTTTCTTTCTTTCTTTCTTTCTGTTGTTGTAACTACCATGACTGTCATTCAGTTCTTTCTTTCTTTCTTTTTTCTTTCTGTTGCTGTAACGACCATGACTGTCATTCAGTTCTTTCTTTTCTTTCTTTTTCTTTCTGTTGCTGTAACGACCATGACTGTCATTCAGTTCTTTCTTTCTTTCTTTCTTTCTGTTGCTGTAACGACCATGACTGTCATTCAGTTCTTTCTTTCTTTCTTGCTTGCTTTCTTTCTTTCTTTCTTTCTTCAGTTTTCTTTCTTTTTTTTTCTGTTGCTGTAACGACCATGACTGTCAGTTCAGTTCTTTCTTTCTTTCTTTCTTTCTGTTGCTGTAACGACCATGACTGTCATTCAGTTCTTTCTTTCTTTCTTTCTTTTTTCTTTCTTTATTTCTTTCTTTCTTTCTGTTGCTGTAACGACCATGACTGTCATTCAGTTCTTTCTTTCTTTCTTTCTTCTTTCTTTCTTTCTTTCTTTTCTTTCTGTTGCTGTAACGACCATGACTGTCATTCAGTTCTTTTCTTTCTTTCTTTCTTTTTTTCTTTCTTTTTTTTCTTTTAACTTCATTTCTTTCTTTCTTTCTTTCATTCTTTTCTTTCTTTCTTCTTTCTTTCTTTCTTTCTGTTGCTGTAACGACCATGACTGTCATTCAGTTCTTTCTTTCTTTCTTTCTTTCTGTTGCTGTAACGACCATGACTGTCATTCAGTTCTTTTCTTTTCTTTCTTTGCTTTCTTTCTTTCTTTCTTTCTTTCTGTTTTGTTTCTTTCATTTCTGTCATTTGACTTCATTCAGTTCTTTCTTTCTTTCTTTCTTTCTGTTGCTGTAACGACCATGACTGTCATTCAGTTCTTTCTTTCTTTCTTTCTTTCTGTTGCTGTAACGACCATGACTGTCATTCAGTTCTTTCTTTCTTTCTTTCTTTCTGTTGCTGTAACGACCATGACTGTCATTCAGTTCTTTCTTTTTCTTGCTTTCTTTTTTCTTTCTTTCTTTCTTTTCTTCTTTCTTTCTTTCTGTTGCTTTGACTTCATTCAGTTCTTTCTTTCTTTCTTTCTTTCTGTTGCTGTAACGACCATGACTGTCATTCAGTTCTTTCTTTTTCTTTCTTTCTTTTTCTGTTGTTGTAACGACCATGACTGTCATTCATTTCTTTCTTTTTCTTTCTGTTGCTGTAACGACCATGACTGTCATTCAGTTCTTTTTTCTTTCTTTTCTTTCTTTTCTTTCTTTCTTTCTTTTTCTTTCTTTCTTTCTTTCTTTCTGTTCTGTTGTAACTACTATGACTGTCATTCAGTTCTTTCTTTCTTTCTTTCTTTCTGTTGCTGTAACGACCATGACTGTCATTCAGTTCTTTCTTTCTTTCTTTCTTTCTGTTGCTTTCGACCATTGTCTTTCAGTTCTTTCTTTCTTTCTTTCTTTCTGTTGCTGTAACGACCATGACTGTCATTCAGTTCTTTCTTTCTTTCTTTCTTTCTGTTGCTGTAACGACCATGACTGTCATTCAGTTCTTTCTTTCTTTCTTTCTTTTCTGTTGCTTAACGACCATGACTGTCATTCAGTTCTTTCTTTCTTTTCTTTCTTTTTTTTCTTTTCTTTCTTTCTTTCTTTCTTTCTGTTGCTGTAACGACCATGACTGTCATTCAGTTCTTTCTTTCTTTCTTTCTTTCTTTCTTTCTTTCTTTCTTTTTTTCTTTTTCTTTCTGTTGCTGTAACGACCATGACTGTCATTCAGTTCTTTTCTTTCTTTTCTTTCTTTCTTTCTTTCTTTCTTTTCTTTCTTTCTTTCTTTCTTTCTGTTGATGTTCTTTTCATGACTGTCATTCAGTTCTTTCTTTCTTTCTTTCTTTCTTTCTTTTTTCTTTCTTTTTTCTTCTTTTGTTTCATTGTGTCATTCATTTCTTTCATTCTGTTTTTTTCTTTCTGTTGCTGTAACGACCATGACTGTCATTCAGTTCTTTCTTTCTTTCTTTCTTTCTGTTGCTGTAACGACCATGACTGTCATTCAGTTCTTTTTTTCTTTCTTTCTTTCTGTTCTTGTCTTTTTCATGACCGTCATTCATTTCTTTTCTTTCTTTTTCTTTTCTTTCTTTTCTTTCTTTCTTTTTTCTTTCTTTCTTTCTTTCTTTCTGTTGTTGTAACGACCATGACTGTCATTCAGTTCTTTTTTTTTCTTTCTTTTTCTTTCTTTTTCTTTCTTTCTTTCTTTTTCTTTTCTTTCTTTCTGTTGCTGTAACGACCATGACTGTCATTCAGTTCTTTCTTTCTTTCTTTCTTTCTTTCTTTCTTTTTTCTTTCTTTCTTTCTTTCTTTTGTTGCTGTAACGACCATGACTGTCATTCAGTTCTTTTCTTTCTTTCTTTCTTTTTTTTCTTTCTTTCTTTCTGTTGCTGTTCATGACTGTCATTCTGTTCTTTTCTTTCTTTTTTCTTTCTTTCTTTCTTTCTTTCTTTCTTTTCTTTTGTTGCTGTAACGACCATGACTGTCATTCAGTTCTTTCTTTCTTTCTTTCTTTCTGTTGCTGTAACGACCATGACTGTTTCAGTTTTTCTTTCAGTTCTTTCTTTCATTCAGTTTTCATTTTTCTTTTCTTTCTTTCTTTCTTTCTTTTTCTTTCTTTCTTTCTGTTTCTTTACCACTCATGACTGTCATTCAGTTCTTTCTTTCTTTTCTTTCTTTCTGTTGCTGTAACGACCATGACTGTTCTTTCTTTCTTTTCTTTCTTTCTTTCTTGCTTTCTTTCTTTCTTTCTTTTCTTTCTTTTTCTTTTTTTTCTTTCTTTCTTTCTTTCTTTCTTTCTGTTGCTGTAACGACCATGACTGTCATTCAGTTCTTTTTTTTTTCTTTCTTTCTTTCTGTTGCTGTAACGACCATGACTGTCATTCAGTTCTTTCTTTCTTTCTTTTTTTCTGTTGCTGTAACGACCATGACTGTCATTCAGTTCTTTCTTTCTTTCTTTCTTTTTTCTTTCTTTTCTTTCTTTCTTTCTTTCTTTCTTTCTTTCTTTCTTTCTTTCTTCTGTTGCTGTATTCAGTTCTACCATGACTGTCATTCAGTTCTTTCTTTTTCTTTCTTTCTTTCTGTTGCTGTAACGACCATGACTGTCATTCAGTTCTTTCTTTCTTTCTTTTTTTTTCTGTTGCTGTAACGACCATGACTGTCATTCAGTTCTTTCTTTCTGTTTTGCTTTCTTTCTTTCTTTCTTTTCTTTCTTTCTTTCTTTCTTTCTTTCTGTTGCTGTAACGACCATGACTGTCATTCAGTTCTTTCTTTCTTTCTTTCTGTTGCTGTAACGACCATGACTGTCATTCAGTTCTTTCTTTTTTCTTTCTTTCTTTCTGTTGCTGTAACGACCATGACTGTCATTCTTTCTTTCTTTCTTTCTTTTTCTTTCTTTTTTCTTTCTGTTGCTGTGACGACCATGACTGTCATTCAGTTCTTTCTTTCTTTCTTTCTTTCTGTTGCTGTAACGACCATGACTGTCATTCAGTTTTTTCTTTCTTTCTTTCTTTCTTTCTTTCTTTCTTTCTTTCTGTTTCTGTAACTACCATGACTGTCATTCAGTTCTTCTTTTCTTTTCTTTCTTTCTTTTCTGTTGCTGTAACGACCATGACTGTCATTCAGTTCTTTTTTTCTTTCTTTCTTTCTGTTGCTGTAACGACCATGACTTGTCATTCAGTTCTTTCAGTTCTTTCTTTCTTTCTTGCTTTCTTTTTTCTTTCTTTCTTTTTTCTTTCTTTCTTTCTGTTGCTGTTGCTGTAACTACCATGACTGTCATTCAGTTCTTTCTTTCTTTCTTTCTTTCTGTTGCTGTAACGACCATGACTGTCATTCAGTTCTTTCTTTCTTTCTTTCTTTCTTTCTTTCTTTCTTTCTTTCTTTCTTTCTTTCTTTCTTTCTTTCTGTTGCTGTAACTACCATGACTGTCAGTTCAGTTCTTTCTTTTTCTTTCTTTTCTTTTCTGTTGCTGTAACGACCATGACTGTCATTCAGTTCTTTCTTTCTTTCTTTCTTTCTGTTGCTGTAACGACCATGACTGTCATTCAGTTCTTTCTTTCTTTCTTGCTTTCTTTCTTTCTTTCTTTCTTTCTTTCTTTCTGTTGCTGTAACGACCATGACTGTCATTCAGTTCTTTCTTTCTTTCTTTCTTTCTTTCTGTTGCTGTAACGACCATGACTGTCATTCAGTTCTTTCTTTCTTTCTTTCTTTCTGTTGCTGTAACGACCATGACTGTCATTCAGTTCTTTCTTTCTTTCTTTCTTTCTGTTGCTGTAACGACCATGACTGTCATTCAGTTCTTTCTTTCTTTCTTTCTTTCTGTTGCTGTAACTACCATGACTGTCATTCAGTTCTTTCTTTCTTTCTTTCTTTCTTTCTTTCTTTCTTTCTTTCTTTCTTTCTTTCTGTTGCTGTAACTACCATGACTGTCATTCAGTTCTTTCTTTCTTTCTTTCTTTCTGTTGCTGTAACGACCATGACTGTCATTCAGTTCTTTTTCTTTCTTTCTTTCTTTCTTTCTGTTGCTGTAACGACCATGGCTGTCATTCAGTTCTTTCTTTCTTTCTTTCTTTCTGTTGCTGTAACTACCATGACTGTCATTCAGTTCTTTCTTTCTTTCTTTCTTTCTTTCTTTCTTTCTTTCTTTCTTTCTTTCTTTCTGTTGCTGTAACTACCATGACTGTCATTCAGTTCTTTCTTTCTTTCTTTCTTTCTGTTGCTGTAACGACCATGACTGTCATTCAGTTCTTTCTTTCTTTCTTTCTTTCTGTTGCTGTAACGACCATGACTGTCATTCAGTTCTTTCTTTCTTTCTTGCTTTCTTTCTTTCTTTCTTTCTTTCTTTCTTTCTTTCTTTCTGTTGCTGTAACTACCATGACTGTTATTCAGTTCTTTCTTTCTTTCTTTCTTTCTGTTGCTGTAACTACCATGACTGTCATTCAGTTCTTTCTTTCTTTCTTTCTTTCTTTCTTTCTTTCTTTCTTTCTTTCTTTCTTTCTTTCTTTCTGTTGCTGTAACTACCATGACTGTCATTCAGTTCTTTCTTTCTTTCTTTCTTTCTGTTGCTGTAACGACCATGACTGTCATTCAGTTCTTTCTTTCTTTCTTTCTTTCTTTCTTTCTGTTGCTGTAACGACCATGACTGTCATTCAGTTCTTTCTTTCTTTCTTTCTTTCTTTCTTTCTTTCTTTCTTTCTTTCTTTCTTTCTTTCTTTCTTTCTGTTGCTGTAACTACCATGACTGTCATTCAGTTCTTTCTTTCTTTCTTTTTCTTTCTGTTGCTGTAACGACCATGACTGTCATTCAGTTCTTTTTTTCTTTCTTTCTTTCTGTTGCTGTAACGACCATGACTGTCATTCAGTTCTTTCTTTCTTTCTTGCTTTCTTTCTTTCTTTTTTCTTTCTTTCTTTCTTTCTTTCTTTCTTTCTTTCTTTCTGTTGCTGTAACTACCATGACTGTCATTCAGTTCTTTCTTTCTTTCTTTCTTTCTGTTGCTGTAACGACCATGACTGTCATTCAGTTCTTTCTTTCTTTCTTTCTTTCTGTTGCTGTAACGACCATGACTGTCATTCAGTTCTTTCTTTCTTTCTTGCTTTCTTTCTTTCTTTCTTTCTTTCTTGCTTTCTTTCTGTTGCTGTAACTACCATGACTGTCATTCAGTTCTTTCTTTCTTTCTTGCTTTCTTTCTTTCTTTTCTTTTTCTTTCTTTCTTTTCTTTCTGTTGCTGTAACTACCATGACTGTCATTCAGTTCTTTCTTTCTTTCTTTCTTTCTGTTGCTGTAACGACCATGACTGTCATTCAGTTCTTTCTTTTCTTTCTTTCTTTCTGTTGCTGTAACGACCATGACTGTCATTCAGTTCTTTCTTTCTTTCTTTTTCTTTCTTTTTCTTTCTTTCTTTCTGTTGCTGTAACTACCATGACTGTCATTCTGTTTCTTTCTTTCTTTCTTTCTTTCTTTCTTTCTTTTTTCTTTCTGTTGCTGTAACGACCATGACTGTCATTCAGTTCTTTCTTTCTTTCTTTCTTTCTCTTGCTGTAACGACCATGACTGTCATTCAGTTCTTTCTTTCTTTCTTGCTTTCTTTCTTTCTTTCTTTCTTTCTTTCTTTCTTTCTTTCTTTCTTTCTGTTGCTGTAACTACCATGACTGTCATTCTGTTCTTTCTTTCTTTCTTTCTTTCTTTCTTTCTTTCTTTCTTTCTTTCTTTCTGTTGCTGTAACGACCATGACTGTCATTCAGTTCTTTCTTTCTTTCTTGCTTTCTTTCTTTCTTTCTTTCTTTCTTTCTTTCTTTCTTTCTTTCTTTCTGTTGCTGTAAGTACCATGGCTGCCATTCAGTTCTTTCTTTCTTTCTTCCTTTCTTTCTTTTTTCAGTTGCTGTAACGACCATGACTGCCATTCAGTTCTTTCTTTCTTTCTTTCTTTCTTTCTTTCTTTCTTTCTTTCTTTCTTTCTGTTGCTGTAACGACCATGACTGCCATTCAGTTCTTTCTTTCTTTCTTTCTTTCTTTCTTTCTTTCTTTCTTTCTTTCTGTTGCTGTAACGACCATGACTGTCATTCAGTTCTTTCTTTCTTTCTTTCTTTCTTTCTTTCTTTCTTTCTTTCTGTTGCTGTAACGACCATGACTGTCATTCAGTTCTTTCTTTCTTTCTTTCTTTCTTTCTTTCTTTCTTTCTTTCTTTCTTTCTTTCTTTTGCAGTAACGACCATAGCTACCATTCAGTTCTTTCTTTCTTTCTTTCTTTTATCGAAAAAATTTTTTGTACGAAATATAGTCCAATATATTTTATTAATAAATGCAATTAAAAGCTTTTCTAATTAGATAACGTGTTAGTGTTATATAGGAATAAAGCGTCACTACCGACACTTTAGTTTGAACATAGGTGGGCGATCCCATTATTGGATTAAGTAGACCCCATGACCATAGAGGAAACACATATATGTAGGAAGTAGCTGACGACTAATTATCGCATTTCTAGTCAATCTTCTATACTATACGGATCGCTATTTCTACTCTATCCTCTATACTATATGGACTGCTATTCTCTATTCTCTTCTCTACACTATTAACTATTCGGATCAATAAAGTGGTTATACTGTCGGACGAGTATTATCGAGCAAGTGCTATTAATACGAGTGATATTCGAAGGCATCTGACATCAGTATTGTTCAACGGCGTTACTATAGTTATATCTGCAATTACAAAGTCTCTACTACAACGGGCCTTAAGAAAATAACAACGAGTATTCATTGACAATTCAAAGTGGCAACGAATGTTCGCTTACATCACAAAAGTTAGTTTTATTTTAATTTTCATATTACAATTCAGAGCAGATTTTTTGTACGGGGGCGGGGGGGTCCTGTTTTACAAAAAAATAAAATATTATTTAAATTCTACAAGAATTTCTGCGTATAACTGGTATAAATATTAATTATATAAGTGGGGAGCTGCTTGTTGGTTAGTTTCGTTAGCGGCATATCAACTCTTTATGGGTCATTTAATGCCGAAATTATTAATTATCTTGCGACAATTAATAATTTCTTTTCCCAAAATATATTACCGCTATTTTAATTATAAATATGTACATTTATACTTTCATAGTGTTTTGACCCCAATAAAAGGGAAGTAACTCATCTAAAGAAATGTTTTTACAAGATTTTATAAAAATCAAAAGGTAAATTTTATAAAAATCAAAAGGTAAATCTACCCTAGAAATTTCTAAAATGATAGGGAGGTGTCATCAAACAGTGAAAAAGTTCACCGCCGACCCTACACAAGTACGCAAAAGGGCAGATAAAGGCAAGCCGATGGTTATTTCACGTCGTCTCTTGTCACGACTTAAACGAGAGGCCACGAAGAACCTTGAACTTACCAGCCAAGAGCTTTTCAGTCGAATTGGGGATCCTACTGTGTCTAAAAGTACTCGGTGTCGGTATCTAAGGGAAATAGCAACAACAGTCAAACCTGTATGGAAGCCTCCGTTGACGTGAAATCACGTTCAAAACCGATTGAAATGGGCCGAGGACAATATGAACATTGACTTCTCTAAAGTTTTGTTCACAGACGAAACATTTCTAAAATAATTTTCATTCATTTGTGAATAAGTCCTGAAAGTTTTCTTAACACCCGATAATGATTTGATGTTTGCAAGAATTTCCAAATCAATATGTTCTTCACCTTAAAAAAAAAAAAAGTTAAAATTTTCTATACTGATCTTTGCAATACTGATGCAAGAACAGCAATTATTTTTAACAACATTTCGAAGGTTCTGTAATGACAAAAGTATTCAGGTGTAGGCTTTAAGAAAGCTTTATTCAACTGAGAATACAAGGTTCGCGTATAGTGTCCTTTTATAGTCCCAGTAAACAGAAATAGCTCTCTCAAAGAGGAGAGTAGCAAAACAAAGGGAGACCACTCTTGATTAATCATAACATGTTCTAAAAGACATCAAAAATATAGTTTAATAATCAAAAAGTTCTCTTAATGATAACATAATGATTTTGATCATACAATCGTCCTTTTTAGCGTATCTTTGGAGGTATCGACTTATAACCATCTATTCTGTCTTCTTACAATTGATAGTTAATCCTTTCATTTCGATTTCCCTGACGACATTATACTGCAGTTTTCTTCCTCTGCCTGCTATCAACCAGGTGTTATCTGTATATCATTTTTTTTCTTCTTTTTTTAGATTGTGCCTACCAATAATAAATCTGAGTGGGACACCTATTTCTCTTAGGATTTCTTGGCTATAAACATTTAAATCCGTTGAGAAGATAGATTCTTGTACATCCGAAAAAAATAGTTATATTTAAAATACCCGTCATAAGAATTTGAGTCTCATGCTGGTACATCTTACATATAAAGTACAGTGTATGTGTGCGTCCAAGCAACCCCTCCGCTCCCACTGGTCCGATTTCAATGATTTATAGCTCATTCAAAAGTACTAGAAAAGTTAGACGCAAGGGACTATTTTTGTTGAGCTCAGATTCATGGTTGCCAGATTATGCGAGGTTAAAAATATATATTAATATATTATACTAGCCATTGTTGTTTTTTTCATAGTTAAAGGGGATTAACGTTTATTTTCCTTTTGTATCCGAAATTGCAGTGCACGTTTTATTATAAAATAGCTTAAAAGCCGCCCTATCGGCCGGTATTTAAGTTAGCTCCTGTGGGGGACTCTAGGGAAGAGTAGATGCAATAGGTATTAATAAACTGCAGAAGAACTCAAAACTGATCACTGCATTTAAGTGTTGAATTAATATTTAAGCTTTTCTTTTAAAAATTCAATGGCACAGTGGATGAAGGCGTTGAGGATACATGACACAGTGGATAAAGGTGTTGGTTAGATCCAGTTACAGGACCCAAAGAGTGTGAGTTCAATACCCGGTAAAGGCAGTGGAGACTTTTCAGAGGGAAATTAACAGGAGATAACTAACATCCATAAAACATGCGTGCCAAATTATTATCGAGACAACTTTTTTCTAATATTTCAAAAACTGTCCAATCAATTCATACAAAATTTTCACACAATGTTGGCAACACTGAACTGCGCAATCGGTGAAATTTTTGCACTGATCTGCACTGATCTGCGCAATGTAAAAAAACTGGCGCCATATTTGTTATCAGCACGGTGATTTGAGCGTGCCAAATTATTAGAAAAGTATAAGCCTTTAGTGAAAAGATGGGCCGTAAAAGTAGTTTAAGTAATGCTGAAAAGAAAACTATCACCTCAGAACTCTCAAAAGGTAAATCTACCCTAGAAATTTCTAAAATGATAGGGAGGTGTCATCAAACAGGGAAAAAGTTCACTGCCGACCCTACACAAGTACGCAAAAAGGCAGATGAAGGCAAGCCGATGATTATTTCACGTCGTCTCATGTCACGACTTAAACGAGAGGCCACGAAGAACCTTGAACTTACCAGCCAAGAGCTTTTCAGTCGAATTGGGGATCCTACTGTGTCTAAAAGTACTCGGTGTCGGTATCTAAGGGAAATAGCAACAACAGTCAATCCTGTATCGAAGCCTCCGTTGACGAGAAATACACGTTCAAAACCGATTGAAATGGGCCGAGGACAATATGAACATTGACTTCTCTAAAGTTTTGTTCACAGACGAAACTCGAGCAACACTTGAACGGCCAGATAGATGGTGCAAAGGCTGGGTAATGAACGGACAGAATCACCATCAGCCTTTGAGACGCCAACAAGGCTGTGGAGGCATAATGATTTGGGGTGGTATTATTGGAAAAACATTAGTGGGCCCATGGAGAGTACCAGATGGCGTCAAAATGACTGCTGATGCATACATAGCGTTTATGAAGGAGCATCTTGAACCTTGGATGAAAAGGCAAAGACTTGCCTTCAGAAGGGCCATTGTTTTTATGCAAGATAATGCTCCCTCACATGCTGCTCAAAAGACTACTGAATATTTGAAACAGTTAGGCTCCGATGGACCTCGAAAAATGAAGTGGCCAGCAAATTCTCCGGATTTGAACCCAATCGAAAACCTTTGGAGCATCATGAAGCGAAGACTGTACGCCAACAGACGACAATTCAGGAACAACGGGAAGCAATTCTTGACATATATCGCGGCATTACAGCAGATGACATCCTACAATTAACAAATTCTATGGATCGTCGACTTCTTCAACTAATTTCAAAACAGGGAAAGCACATTCCCTATTAATTTGTTTAAAACTGTGCCTTTGTTTGTATCTGTTATTATTTGTTTGATTATCTTATTTATTAGCTTGTTTTGATCATAAACATTCACGTGCAACATTAATAAACGTTTTGTTTGCTCAATTCTGGGAATTTTACTAAACCTTTCTAATAATTTGTCACGCTCAAATCACCGTGCTGATAACAAATATGGCGCCAGTTTGTTTACATTGCGCAGATCAGTACGAAAATTTCAGTGATTGCGCAGGTCAGTGTTGCCAACATTGTGTAAATATTAGAAAAAAAGTTATCTCGATAATAATTTGGCACGCAGTGTATATACAGAGAAAGGAACACACACACACATACACACACAAATGTACCCGAGACATTATGTAGCTTTCATTTATTTATTATTTATTTATTCTTATATATATATATATATATATATATATATATATATATATATATATATAAGCAAATATCTGGATATAGATCCGATAGTATAAAGAAAAATATACGGAAAAAACAAATAAAAATCCTAATATGCAATTATGCTGTTTTAATGTTAATATAATGTCAACGTCGGACGTTTCGGTCTAGTAGACCATCTTCGGGACATATTCATGAAACATAATTAACATAATTGCATATTAGGATTTTTGTTTGTTTTTTGCGTATATTTTTCTCCATATATATATATATATATATATATATGTGTGTGTGTGTGTGTGTGTGTGTGTGTGTGTGCGCAAATATGCAGAAAAATAGGAAGGAACAAGTCAGGTAAATAATCCGGAGTTCCTTAGTATTTTTGTTTTTATTTTTAAGAAGACATTGTTCCATACATAAGTAGAGCTTTTATTATAATATTTAAAAAAAAATATGATTCCTTCGCTACATAAGAGTTCTCATGTTTCAAAAACGAGAGCCAAAACCATCAATATAATTATTAAAATTAAGTTGAATCAAGGTCTTGGGTCCCGTTTCATCCTCAAGCGAAAATTTAGAAATAAGCTTATTCCTAAATTTTTACTGTCAACCAGCATTCAGGCGAGCTACGAGACAATTTTTGCCAAGATATTTGATAATGGGACAGAACGTAGGGACGTGGATTCGTGCCTTTCGTAAAGATATGAGTACAAAATAATCATAAGCCATACGAACTGAAACTCAGTACGCTGATGAATGTTTTTCGTTGCGGTAACCATTACGCTAACACCTACCTCCAAAATTACGGACTGTTAAATTTTTCTAATGTGACTCCGTTTCGTTGGTCCTTAAAATTGTAAACATTTCGACATTACAGAGAGAAATGCTGGAAACTTTATTATTTCCTAAATAAATTTACAAAACATACTTTATACGAGATATCCCTAAAGAATTCGTTAAAAATTAGGACACATGATAAACGCCTTTTGTGTTATTATTAAGATGAAAGATGAAAGAATTTTTATTTAGAAATTATTTAATTTATCCTTTTATGAACCTTCGAAATTTTGGATAAAAATCTTGTTTTTCTGGCGAGAGGACGGGACCATAAATTTCCAACGGGAAATTGTCTTTTAGCGGTGAAGAACTCGTTGATTTGAAAATTCTTGCAAAAATTATAGCATTGTCGGATTTTAACGAAACTATCAGGGCATATTTAGAGATGAATTAAATTAATTTTGAAACTTTCCTTTTCTATAAGATTTACATTTTATATCTCTTACTCCCGTTCACTTATTTAATTTTATGAAAGGTAGATACAATCTCTGAATCGTAAAAAAAAAAAAATACAATAAAACTGTGACGTGATTTAATTAGAAAAGACTTTAATAGATTTTATAAACAAAACATTATGGACATTATTTTCTTAAGAAAAAGCATTTTTTTTGATGAATAATGAATTTTATAAGAATTGTTTACATGTTTTTTTTAATTTTAATTAGAATAATTTACAAATTTAATCTTTTTTTAATTTTTAAAAATTCTGTATTAAGTTGTAACGGTCAATGAAATTGAAATTAAATCTCTACTAATCATGAATGGAAAATCTCACTACAATTAAAAGACTCACAGTATTTAAAAAATAATTTTGAATTTATTTTATGTCTGTATAAACATGTCGATTTTTGTAAATACGGACGTCCATACATGACATTATCCGAAAGTAAGAGTTGTAACTATAGTATATTTACAATTTCTTCAACCAGCGTCTTTGTAAGTAAGGCTATAAAGCCAAAGTACCTAATATTAGCTTGTTTAGAATATTTTCTTATTTTTTTTAAAGATTACTGGGTAACTAAAGTTCTGCAAAAAGACGTTCACGTATTCATCAAATAATTTTATGTACCCCATATTTAAATTTCTCAAATATAGGGCTGTTGATAAATGTCTCAACATCTCATAAAAAAACACCCACTTCCGTGTTAAAAATGCTTTTCTACGATATTTTAAATTAAAAGTAATATTTGTTTGCATTCAGATTAATTAAATTTTAAATAAGCTAATATAGGGTGACCCCCAAAAACGGGAATTTTTGAAGTGCGTATTGCCAGATACTGCAACACTGCGAGACAGTAACCTTGAGCAAGGAAACATTTCGCCATTTAGAATTCAAGATGAAATTCACAGTATCCCAGCTGAGATGTTGCAGCAGTTAATGAGGAATCTCAACAGCAGATTTCAAGAATGAATTCGTACAGGAGGACGCCATCTACAGGACGTAATTTTTAAAAAATGAAAATTCCATCACTTTTTCTTCAATAGCATGTTTTAAGGTTTCAATTACTATGAATAAAATATTTTTCTTCCATCACTCTTGGTTTTATTGGATTGTTAAAAAGTTCCCGATTTTTGGGGTCACGCTGTATTTCTCAAATAAAGTTTCATAAAAGTATATTTTATTTTTGAAATATTTTTTAATGAATAGAATTATGTTGTGTCGACAGATTTGTCAATACGGTCGATTTCATCGATTTTTGTGATAATCAGTGAAAATGAATTCAGTCAAGTCAAATTCAGCTTGAAATATAGCAAAGTATTTTGCTTATTGGAAATATTTAATTTAATCTATTAGCTTCGATTAAAAGCTAAAATAGAAGTTCAAGAATGATTTTTCATTTGTTTAAATGCATTTTAAAACCTTAGGTATCCCTTTTCTTCTGGATTTTCTTCCTGTATATATTTCGTCAGGATCGATTTAGCAGGAAGCTGACTTATGATGTCATCGGCTATCACAGCATACGGTACCTTTGGAAAGTACCGGGAAATCATATCACCGGCTAAACCAAGCCTTTTGAGGCCGTCAGTATTAACCCTGTCCAAGCTATTGATTACGCCTGATTGGGCGGTCTCTCCGAGTAAGTAAGGTCCGCGCAGCATCTTTCTTTTATGTGCTATCTCCTTTCAGGAGTAGGCGATCATGGTGCTCCACCACCCTCTATCCCTTGCAGTTCTCAGCAAGTTCCTTCCCTCTGCATCCTCCCTCGAGCACGTTCTGCCATCCACCTGCTCAAGCTCGTCAGGTATTTCACGCGCTGCTTTCCCTTGTCTCTCTTTCCCTCTGTTTGACCCGTGAGTATCAGACTCTCCAGGCCCTCCTTCCTCATTATGCGCCCCAGAAACTTCAGCTGCCTCTTTCCGATGTTAGGTATAAGCCTTGTCCTTGTTTGCAACCTCTCTAAGACTTCATCGTTGCTCACATGCTCGGTCCATGACATCCTTAGCATCCTTCTGTAGAACTACATCTCTGTCGCTTTGAGTCTCTTCTTAATCTTTGAGGAAATCGTCCAACATTCGCTGCCGTAATGAGGAACAGACGTCACGTAACAGCTCAGTATTCTTTTCTTTGTTACCAAAGAAATCCTCCTATCTCACAATACTCTGCTCAGCTTTTGGAATCCGTAGACGTATTGGGATGGCCAAGGACCGCCACCCCAATACGTCTACGAATCTCAGCGTCGCTCTTACCGTCTTCTGTCAAGAAGCTTCCCAGATATTTAACCTTCTGCGTCTGCTTGATTCTAGTGTTCCCGACCTGCAAAATCGCACTTCAGGCTCTTCCTCTTGCTGATGACCATGCATTCTGTCTTCTTGTAGTTTGTGCTTAGTCCTTTCTTCGCACTCTCCGTCGCTACGTTCTGTAGGAGATTTTGTAATTTCTTTTCCGTGTCTGTTATCAGTACTGTGCTTCGCAGCATAGTTGCAGTATAAAAGATAGGTAGGCCCCGTTGGTGTCGAACGAGAAGTAATTGAGCGGGAATCTGGAGTAGGGATTAGCTCGCTGTCCTAGCATACAGATGTGTTCTGAAACTTTTTTGTTAAAAATATTCTCTTGCATTAAATAATATTTAAAGGGTTGATAACGTCGAACCTGTTCAGTATCTAAATGGGTGACCACTTGGTAATTTCACTTGCGGTAAGCTTGGATGTGCGGGTGGTGTAATAGAAAATGCCTCGGAATTGTTAATCGGCAATCCGAGTTTCAATTCCAATTGGATTCGCTATATTCATCATCATCATCATCATCATCCCTTTGACATAGGGCGGACCCGAATGCAGAAGCCACACTAAATCTTTTCCCCACGGCCTGTCAACAGCAGCCATCAGCAATTTTGGTACAGTCATACCTGTCCATTGTTTGACATTGACCAACCAGTTTTTTGCGTTGGCGTCTTCTCCTTAAGCGGTCGGTGCCTTGCATGATGGTCTTGCACTGCCGTGCATTGTAATGTGTCCAAACCACGCCATTTTTCTCTGTTTGACAGTGGCGAGAAGAGGTTTCTGTTTTCCCAAAACTTTCAACCCTTTTCCACACAAACTTATTGTTTTTTTAGTTCCCAATAGAAAATGCCAAGGAGTTTACTCATACATTTGTTCTCAAACGCTTGGATTCTTATCTCTGTATCTGCCAACAGTGTTTCATGTTTAACGTTATATTCACATATGCGCAAATACCCTTGGGAAAAGTTTTGTATCCTCTTCTCCTTATACGCACACAAAATTCAGATCAGGCCTAAAATGGAGTACTGTTGTCATGTTTAGGCGAGAACTGCCCAGTCCTCACTTTCCAGTCTCAATAGAGCCTAAAGGCGTCTCAGAGTCCTTGTAGGGGACAAATTATTTCCCACCCACTTCTCTCTCACAGGCGGGATGTGGCAGGCGTGCTCACTGCTCCATCGCTACTTACATGGAAAGTGCTCGGACGAACCTCATTCCTTGGTCTCCATCATCCACGTAAACTACCCCTGACTGTAACTCTCTATCTCAGGTGGTCCCGGACCTTGTTCAGGGTGAACATCACTGTAAAACACACGCACGCGCACACACACACACACACACACACATATATATATATATATATATATATATATATATATATATATACTAGCAGCATGGCTCGGCGTTGACCGTGCTTGATTCAAAAATCGCACCACGCATACAGCAATAGCTATCACTTGACTTTCGAAGCTCAAACATTAAATCTGTTACGAAAAAAGAACTAAACAAAATGAACACAAAACGATCAGCTTTAAAAAAAAGGACTCCTAACTGGAAAAACCGAATGAAAAAAGAATGTTAACAACAAATACTTTTTCACAACCAACTCAGTTCTGCGGAATCAGAATCAACGTTGAGTTTAAGCAAGCGAATGAGCCAATTGGAGTAAAGTGCTATGCAGATTTAAATTTTTCACATTTGTGACGAATGCAGCTATCGATTTTTTTTTGCATGCTAGCATGCTAGTTAACATTCGTGTCAGTCAGCTGTTGGCTCTCACGCTGGCCAATAGAATCTTCATGCCTATTCGTGGCAGCCAGCTATAGGCTCTCACGCAAACTACATGAAAACTGCCGTAGAAGCATGAAAAAATTCGATTATTTCCACTATCAATGGGAGTTAGGAAATGCAATGTCGGTCTTGGCCTTTCCACTAACTTGGACCATGTACATGTAAGTTTTGGTGCAAATCCGTCGGAAATTGCGGCCGTGCATTCGTTACATACACCCACACACATCCTGCCTTTTATAGATAGATATGTCACTTATATATGTACAGTGAGTTCCCCCGTATTCGCGGGGGTTAGGGACCAGAACCGGCCGGGAATAGTTAGAATCTGCAAATATTTATAAACCCCTAAAAGTGTTTATAAGTACCTATTTTGATTGTTAAAACCCCATATGCCTTAAACTTTCATCCTAAACACTTTAGAAACATTTCAGACCCTTTTAAAAACATTTTTGAAAATTAGTATTTTCTTTCATACGTAGAATAACCGTTTTTAATTACGCATAGATCGATCCGACTATTGAAAATACTGTATAAAATACGTGTAACAAGACATAAAATATAAAGCTTAAAGCATTTTCTAAAAACAGAACTCTGATAATGCCCCCAGATTTAGCATAAGCCACTTTTAAGACCCCCCAGTTGCAGCCCCTAACAAAGAACAAAGCCCAAGCACTACGCATGTTTTTGCGTTTGATTTGTACAATTCTGCCAATTTTTACCATAAAAATGGACCGTTATATGTTTTAAGTCACTTAAATAACAGGAAAATAAAACACAATATTTTAAATATGTTCTATCGAAAAAATACGCGAATAATTTGTACATAGGTCCTTTAGAAAAAAAAATATTCTTAGTTTCCGCCAATATACATATATATCCGACAAGTACATATATTCTAAAGAAAAATCCGGGAATGCTGAAACGCAAATACTCCTGGCTCATTGTATATTTTTAAAGAATAAATAGATTTATTTTTAATCCGGCATTTTTTGAAACGTTATTATATAGGATAATAGTATTTGAAATAGACGCCCGATTTTTATTTCAAATACCAAATTATATTCAAATCTCAGTAAAAAAAAAAAAATCTTTGTTTTTCCCACTGCAATTATCGAGGTTTGAGCCAAGTGAACTGCATCGTCGTCACTGATACAGTTCATTCGATAAGTTACTACAGCTCTTCGATGTGGTGTAATGGTTAGCAAGCTTGTCCCATAAGTTGTAATTACGACTGTATAATGAGTTCGATCCTCATTGAGTGTCCCTTACTTTCAGCCTTGTGCCACGTCTCAGCTACGCTTGGAAAAGTACCATTGTGCAGAGTGGTCCGAAAGTCATTTTCTATCTCGGCTGACACGAGCTTGAAAGAGAGTTAGTAGTGACAAGACTTTCGGACCACCTTGTATACATTATTTTGCCGTTTTTACTCTACGTTGTCACTGAATCTGAAAATTCCCTGACTTGCTACCTGTATGACCCACAAGTTTTTGGGGGTTTGTAGATGGAGTTTTATTTGTTTTGCTATCCCGATGTTACATTTATCTTTCAATACAGAATATTCTATGATAAAAGTACTGAGTGGCATGACGGTTTTCGACATTAAAAACGGAAATGGCGAAGCAAGTTCGAACTTCAATGCTAACTGCTTACGTTCACTTCATACAAGTACCTTTGTGAAAGGCATCATTTGTCTCACATCATCAGCTCTAGATTGAATAGCAGAGCAGAATGGACTCTCTAGCCTTGGTTGGCAGCCAGTCTAGGAGACCGATGACTTATTCCACATCAAAAGCGGAGTTCCTAGCTGTTGAAACTTGGCTAATGCATGAAATAATAATGCAACACAAAATGAACTTAGAACAAAATTTATTGAAACAAGAAAGTGTACACAATATTTACATATAGTCTTTTGTATATTCCTGGTAAGACCGTTCCTGGAGAATGTGTTGACTGAGTCGCAGTCGGGCAGAGTCTCTGGTTGAATCTCTTGATTCCTCCCTCTCTTCCCGGTACCAACCATATTTATATGGTCGGTACTCCACTTTACAAATTAGGTGGATCCTACCACAACACTAACCAAGCTCCAAATGTCCTGTAATGTTACATAGGCGTTTCACAAAGTTTGCCTACGGCTATGTGACATTGGAACATCGGTTCTCGTACGATCACTATAGTTAAGCAACGTCAAGTCAGGTCAGAACCTAGATGGGTGACCGCTTGATAACACCAGGCGCTTGGATGTGGGGATAGTGTAATGGAAAATTATTGGGGATTGTTAATCGGAGAGCCCAGTTTTCAGTTAAGTTAGGTTCGTTATATTCACTAAGGTGCAAATACCTTTGGAAAACGTATAAATTCTCCTCTTCTCTCCCCAGCTATGGGTTAATTAGAGTTGTATTATTATTATCTCCCCGTTGCATACCCCCCCCCAAAAAAAAAATTATTACAATATAAAATTGTTCTCTGGCATTATATAACCTGCAAAGCGCTGATAACGTCGAGCCTGGTCAGTATCCAGGTTTGATTGGGTTGGGTTTGCATTTAATGCCGACCTTTTTTTTTTTTTTTTTTTTTTTTGCAAAAAAATGCATTGCTCGTAATATCGTTTTTCAAAAATATATTGTTGGTAATAATTTTTTTATAAAATATTTCTGGTATTAAAACCTATTTTTACACTTTCATAGTATTTTGACCTAAGTTTGGGTGTTAACTATTCGCTCATAGCTGGGACCCTAACAGGTGCTACCACTTCGAGTCAGGGTGGACCTGGGAACACCAGCAATTAAGAGGTGGTTCCACGCTACTCAAAACTTCCTGAATAGAGGCCTTGCTGTTGGATGTAGTTTATCGTCTTACCCAGGACGCGGATGTAGTTTATCGTCTTACCCAGGACGCGGATGTAGTTTATCGTCATACCCAGGACGCGGATGGGTGACCGCTTGGGAATACAAGGTGAGGTAAGTTTAGATGAGCGGGTAGTGTAATGGCAAAAGGCTCGGAATTGTTAATCGGAGAACCGAATTTCAATTCTAGTTGGATTTGATATATTCACATTACGCGCAGATATCCTTGAGAAAGGTATGAATTCACTTCGTCTCCTCCCACCTATGCGTTAATTAGTAGACTTGTATCATTAAATCATTATTATCTCAGAAAGATTCTTACAATCTAAAATATTTTCCGGCTGTAGATAGCCTACAAAGGGTTCATAAACCGTAAAAAAGAAAACGAATCAAGAAACCAAATACAAAAATGTTTTTATAGAACCCGCACAGCGTGCCCGTAAAGTTATCTTGTAACGTCCCAAATACGTGTTACAGTTTTTTTGTGTATGTATCATGTAACTAGTGAGTTAGTGAAAATGACTTAACTCCCTTTATAGTCCACCAATAGAAGGTTAACCAATCAGAAGACGCAGAACATTGTATCCGTCGTGTATAAAGGCGGCCATCTTTGTTTAACCTATCGGAATGACCAGTGCCAACTTGTCAGGCGAAGGAGACAGAAGGAAGAACTACGCTCTGCTATTTTGCTGCAATATCCACTGCTAACCTGAATTACGCTTTCCTACTGTCTCCGAAATATTCACTGCTAACCTCTGGATTCTATACTCAAAGACGACCGTAATTTATAACAATACGTTGCATTGAAACGTTGAAAATATGTTGTCTGGTAACAATACATTAACATGTACTTTGTTTGTTTGTTTTTTCATAGCAATAGAAATGTTTTAATTATGAATACGGTCACAAGATGCCGACTGTCTTCTGTATCACAGTCAGTCAGTGATGTGCCATGCGTGATACATGACTGACTAAGCAGATTTTTCTAAACCCGCAGTAGGTTGCCATTTTTTCTGCGGTTGACCAGTTGCCATCCAAGGCTATAGAACACGGTCTGTCCTGCTATTTGCCCATAGCTGGTATGGGTGAAAATTTCACGGTTTTCCTATTTTAAGTTTCTAATGAATTTTGATTCTCAAGTTAGTGTTTGAAAAAGTTCATGGCGAGATATATGACAATAGGAAAGATAAGATATATATATATATATATATATATATATATATATATATATATATATATATATATATATATATGTGTGTGTGTGTGTGTGTGTGTGTGTGTGAAACTAACAGAGGGTGACAAAATCGGAAAAAGACCCACGTAACGTGTTTAGAATACCATGGATTCAATGTGAGCAACGCCCAAGTTTTAAAGAAGATAGAAACAAATAGGGCCTTTAAAATTTAACGTCAGAAGGAAATTCCTAGGGTACATAATGAGAAAAGAAGGCTTTGAAAATTTGACACTCACAAGACACATTGGGCAAGGCAAGAGGGACAGAGATTGGTTAAATGAATGTCAGAAAAGAATTTAGGAGAGATTTAAAAAAAAAGAAAATTTACTAAGAGCTATAAAAGACAGGAAAGTTTGGAGAGTCATGACCGCCAACGTTCTGAAGGGACACGACACATAGAAGAAGTTCATATGGACGCCATTTTGCTAGCTAGCTTCTGATTTTTTCATAAGTCTTTTAAATAAAGAACTGAGCAATGTTTAAAGACGCGTCTAAGATTTTCGAAAACATTAAACAAAAGAAACTGCTGGGAACTTTGGCGTCAACTTTATGCAAATATTTATAATCACTCCCACAATAAATTAAATTAAATTTTTAAGTTTGCGCGAACGTATTTCTATCAAAAGACGGTTTTTAATAAAATCATAAAAAGGTGGAGTTCTTAAAATCAGCCGATTTTTTTTTTTTTTTTTTTTTTACAAAATGGTATTTCAAATTATGCGTCAATGAAATGAGCAGCAAGGCACCAGACATTTTGTCTTTTTTGAATTCATTTTATTCTTCTTTTTTTTTTGCTTCTTTTTCTTTTTTTGTGAATGGGGTGACAAACTACACATTCTTATGTTCATCCCTCATCACAGACGAGAAAATGCAGTAGAACCTGCTACAACAGACAGAGATGTGTGTACGTAAAATTCGAAGGTAAGTGATTTTCATTTTCAGTGATTTCTTTTTCTCAGAAGTTGTCGGTTGATTGATGTCGAAGCAGAACCTTTAGAAGATAAATTTAAAAGATAAATTTTCGAATATTATTAAAAAAAAACAAAAAAAAAACAACACCAACAAAAAAACCGCGAGTCTTCGTTTAGTTTCTATCATTTATTTATACTAAATACCCGTAAAAATTTCATGATTTTCTTATTTTAATTTTCTGATGAATCTTGATTCTTAATTCCAGTCAGTTATGTGCCATGCGTGATACACGCTTAGGTGATCATGTATCTTTCGATACATGAATGACGAGGCAGATTTTTTTCTAAAGCCACAATAGGTTGCCATTTCTTTCTGCGGTAGACCAGTTGCCATCGAAGGTTATAGAACCCGGTCTATCCTGCTATTTACCCATAGCTAGGGGGAGATAGAGGAGGATTGATATCTTTTCAAAGGGTATTAGCACGTTAGTGAATGTAATGGATTCGACTGGAATACGAACTCGACTCTCTGATTCCTCAATCCAAGCCGCTTTTCCATTACTCCGCTGTTGTGAAAACGTTGTGGATGACTGTTCTCTTTGGAGTGAGGAAAATAGTTGTTTACGTCACAGTAACGTACGTACAGTTACAAAAACTTGATAGTTAAGGTTTAAAAACAATTTTTAAAAATGAAAAATCTCTCGTGAAGCTTTTATTTTAGTTTTAATTTCAAGCTAATAGATTAAATTTAATATTTTCAATAATCAAAATAATTTGCTATAATTAAAAAACTAATTTAAATTGACTGAAATTAGTTTTTTTTTTCAAAATAGCTGAGTAGCGCCCTTTTTTTAGTCATCTTTTATCGCAATGTAATTATCTTTATTAAAAAATCTTCCAAAAATATAATATACTTACTAAAACTTTATTTGAGGAATATTAGCTGATTTAATGGAAGATTTGAAACATATTATTTACTTTAAGTTTAAAATTTCGGAGAAATTCATTTTTTATCACGATAGTAACTATGTTGACGTGTTGACAGTCTGATGACAGGTCTAATGTTGTTCCATGGAGACTTTATCTGTAAAAAAAACATAATTGAAAAAAATTTCGTGAGCACATTTTTATATAATTTTTAAGTACTCAGCAATCTTTGAAAAAAAAAAATAGGAAAATATTCTCTATCATCGAATGTTTTGTTGAATTTTAGAAATGTTGCCTTTTTCTGATAATAACGTGTACGGTGGTCCATACTTACAAAACCTGGAACGTTTATACGCATAAAAAAAATCTTTTTAAAAATATTGGTCATTGATGATTTGTAAGCTTTTCCATTTATGATTAGTAAATATAGTTTTCACTTAATAATAATATCATCTAAAAGACTGAAATTAATACATAATTTTAAAGGATTTAAAACTTAATACATTTTTCTAATTAAAATTATAAAAAAAATGAAAACAATTATTGTAAAAATTTGTTATTGATCGAATTTTTTTCTTAAGACAGTAGTTACCTTAATTTAAAAGCAAGTCAAAGAATTAATAATTAAATGTCATAGTTTTATTACATTTTTTTTCATGATTCAGTAAATAACATAAACTTTTTGACGATAAAACTTTATTTTTATCAAGTTTGGGGCTTTTTTTTCATCATGGTATGTTTTTTTTGTTTTTGTTTTTGTTTTTCTTGGACGTACCTAAACGTAATCACAACGACACATATCCTCCAACCAAAATATAACGTAATAGCAAGTTTGCATGAATTGCCCCGTGTTAGCTATGAAGGCTGATCGGTGGTAAGAAAATATTCTGAAAAATGGTATAAAAACACAAGACATATGACTCTATCAATTGCAAATATTTATCACCCAGCGAATGATACTGTAATGACTGCTTTGTAGAAGCCGTATAAAAACATACCTCAGCAACGGGTACTCGAATTAGTCAAATTTCAGTAGATTTTTCAAGTGCATATATATATACAGTGTAACCCGGATATAAGAGAAACCCGGATATAAGAGAGTATAAAAACATACCTCAGCAACGGGTACTCGAATTAGTCAAATTTCAGTAGATTTTTCAAATGCATATATATATATACAGTGTAACCCGGATATAAGAGACCCGGATATAAGAGAAACCCGGATATAAGAGACATTTTCTCTGGTCCCAAATTAGAGCCTGTGTTAATGTATATATAATAGACCAAACCCAAATGTAAGAGAAACCCAGATATAAGAGACTTCTTCTCCGGTCCCGACAACTCTCTTATATCTGGGTTACTATATATATATATATATATATATATATATATATATATATATATATATATATGGCAACGACGATCCATAGTTTCTGACCGACATAACGAACTTAGGTAAATGGATGAGAGAATAAGAAATAAGAGGGATAGCAAAGGATAAATATTTTTTTAGAGTTACACGGTATAGGAAGTTGTGGAGAGCCATGATCACCTACATTGTGGCGGAACACGGCGCTTAAACTTAGTTATGTCGTTTAATAAAAATAAGGATTTATTAAATAAAATAATGTATGTTGATTTGTTATATAATTTTAGAAATTCTGGGAGGCGGTTTTTCATCAGCCCTGGGCGGACAGTCTACGCAAGAGATGGAAACTAAAAATAAATAAGTAAATAAAATCTACAATCCAAATATCTCACTATCACCGTTGCCAGCTTGTTCGGGCGTGACTGTTGAGCCCCGGGATTAAAGAGTTGGGTTGGTACACCGCACTCCACCTCAAGCGTTATTGCGTCGGCCCGGAGGCTTTTTACCCGCCAAAGTACGGTTAACTACAGTAGTAATAATGGAGAATGATAGTCGTGTAGCTAAACAGCGTGAAATATCAACGAGAAGTCTGTTTTCACGGCGTTTTGGAAATGCAGAACTTTCGAAATCCAAATCTGGTACGCACAAAGAGGGGAAGGCGGCAAAGGACTCCTTCAGCAAGCTCCGATTACATTTAAAAACGGACAAACAAAGGAGGTGGCTGGGTGAGTGGGTTTGAGGAGAGGATGGCGCGTATATCCCGAAAGAAAACCCGTCAGGGAAGAATTAGAACGACAATATATATATATATATATATATATATATATATATATATATATATATATACAGTGTAACCCGGATATAAGAGAAACCCGGATATAAGAGAGTATAAAAAACATACCTCAGCAACGGGTACTCGAATTAGTCAAATTTCAGTAGATTTTTCAAATGCATATATATACAGTGTAACCCAGATATAGAGAAACCCGGATATAAGAGACTTCTTCCCCTTTCCCTACAACTCTCTTATATCCGGGTTACACTGTATGTATATATATATATATATATATATATATATATATATATATAGTGAGAAAAAAATCTCTACTCGATTTTTCTTTTTATATCTTTCTAAGAGCTAGAAGGGATAGAAAGTTGTGGAGAGCCTCGATCGTCTACGTCCTATATAAAGCACATAAAGAAGTATAATAATAGTAATTCCCCCTTATCCACGGGTAATATTTCCAACCGATGCTTGAAACCGCATATAATACCGAACTCTATATAAACTCTATTTTTTCTGTCCCTTTAGAACGTTGGGGATCATGATTCTCCACAACTTCCTGTTCATTTGTAGTTCTTAGCAATGGTTGTGTTTTTTTGTTGTTTTTTTTTACTATCTCTCCTAATAACTGTTCTCATGTAAACGAACTCTTTAGGTAGGTTACTCGCTGCTTTCCTCTGTCCAGCATGTCTTGGGAGTGTTATATTTTCTAAACTTTCTTTATTATATATTTTCTAATCTATATCGCTGATGAAGTTCAGTTCATAAATTAAGTACGATAAAATATTAACGATCTTTTGTATACCAACCTTTTCCAGAACGTGGACAATCACTGCTCTCCACATCTTCCTGTCTTTCACTGCTTCCTTTACTATCTCTGTTTATTCTTGTTCATCAATCCATTCCCTAAAACTCAAGTAGGTTAACAGAAGTAGATAGCTTCGCCTATCGCCCGGTTCACACTCTTCACCGGTCTTTTGAACTGTAGTAGTGGTTTATCCCTTGTTTCCTGATTAGGATTCGGTTTCCGATTCCGTCTACATTCAACAACATTTACCGGCCTGAATAGAAATTATGTGTACTTCATCCGTAGCTAAATGGCATAGCACGTCGGGCTATATGACGGTTCCGTGTTGGATAGAGGTTCGATTCCTGTTGGTAGGCACATATTTTCAATGAAATTTCTCGGACATTCAGGCTGGTAAATGTAGTTAATACTGTTTATTAAAAACAGACTATTTACTTAAATATTTGTATCTACAAAAATAACGTATAAACAATACATATATATATATATATATATGTAAAGAAGTGATGGATTTTTATTTATTAATCTGACAGATTTTAATATTTAAACGTTATTTTTAGTAGATTCCCATATTTGAATAGACGCTCCGTTTATTTATTAAACAGTATTTATTATAATAAAATGACTAACAATACATTTTTACAGTAAAATAACAATCAATGCAACACTAAAAAATACATTTTGATAGTCAAATGAACAACAATACATTTTATGATCTATAAAATATATATCTAAAAAAACTACGTTTACCCAGAAAGTATAAAACTCTGTACAAAATATCTCTAGTTCAAAGCATAAATTTACGTACAAAACATTTAGATTTCGGCATTAAATAACCCATAGAGATGTTGACATGCCACCAAATAAAATCAACGAGCCAAAAAACCAACATGAAAGAACTTTTTCATATATAATATCCTACAATTTCATAAAAATCTGTTTTACAAAATATAACTTCAACAAAACTACAACATAAAATAAAACACATATCACGTTCTCGATTAATCATATCCACATAAACATCTATATGCACAAAAGCTGAGTATCATCTACCATATATTCAATTGTGAAAGCAGAATAACCTATATCATATTATTATTATTACTTCAAATCTCCTAAGAAAATTAAATGTCGGCACTAAATAACCCATAAGATGTTGATATACTGATAAACAAATTAAATAAAAAAATCGGAATATAAAACGTACTGGTGTATAAGACGCATCCTTATTTTGAAAACAACGTCTTGGAAAATAAAATCTACAGTCGTCTATGGAAAATACAAAAGAATAAAAGAGCTGAAAACATCAAAATGAGAAAATACCACAAATAAAAAATGTTTAGCATTACAGTAGAAGTACTCAAAACCGAACATCCTCATATACGAATTTCTTAGTGTTGCCATTTCGATATCGTAGGAATATGCTACATTCTAATATTTTTCTCTTTGCAGATAATTATTATTAAATTGAAATATCTCAATCTATAATGTCTCGCACAGAAGAATCTCAAACTGGAAGTAAAAGGAAAAGAAATTCTTTCACGATACGTCAGAAATTAGAGATTATTGAAAAACTGGACGAAGTTCCTAATTTGTTTAATTTGCAAATTAACAAACAAGGATTGCGGAATCTGAACAAAACACTAAAACTTGCGCTTGAAGATGATTCACTGAATACTCTCATTTTAGATGACTTTAAAAAAATGGATAAATGAAGACGCTAATGAATTACAAATGGATTCAACGGTAGAATCGCTTCAAAATGATTTGGATTATCAAGAAATAGAAGAATCAAATTCACTTCTTCCACCTCCACTTATATTCATGTCACATATCTCATTCAGGAACGCAATATGAGTTCATCCAAACGTCTTCATATCAGAATTTCTCAGTGTTGCCATTTAGATATTGTAGAAATATGCTACATTCCAATAATTTTATTTTCTTTGCAGATAATTATTAGTAACTTGAAATTTCTCAATTCATGTCTCGCACAGAAGAATCTCAGTGGAAGAAAAGGGAAAAGAAATGTTTCCGCGTTATATTAGAAATTAGATATTATTGAAAAACTGGACGAAGCTCCTAATTCGTTGAATTTACAAATTAACAAAGATTTCAGAATCTGAACGAACCACTAAAACTTGCGCTTGAAGATGATCCATTGAATACTCACACTTTGAATGGATAAATGAAGACGCTATTGAATTGTAAAAGAATTCAATGGTAGAATCGCTTCAAAATGATTTCGAAGTGAGGAAAAATCAAATTCCTAGGATAATGGTAAAAATATGAAGAAGACTCAGTAGATAAAGCTATTGATGAAGTCATCAAATTCACAGAGAAAAAAAAATATTTGTTCAGTAGTACAGAATGTACAAGTACACGTAATTTATACATAAAAGTAATCGAAATGAGAAAAGAAATACGACAATTGAAACTAAAAATTATTAAGCATTAAACATTGCAAATTCATATTTACCTTCGTGAGACACTTAATCTCTATCTATAAAAGTGCGTAACGAATGCACGGCCGCAATTTTCGACGGATTTGCACCAAAATTGACATGCACATGCTCCAAGTTAGCAGGAAGGCCAAGACCGACTTTCCATTTCCCAACTCCCATCGATAGTGGAAATAATCGATTTTTTCATGCTTCTATGGCAGTTTTCATGTAGTTTGCAGCCATTTTGTACTAGCCAGAGTCAGAGCCAATAACTGGCTGCCACGAATAGGCAGGAAGATTCTATTGGCCAGCGTGAGAGCCAACAGCTGACTGACACGAATGTTAGAATGCTAGCATGCAAAAAAAATCGATAGCTGCATTGGTCACAAGTGAGAAAAATTTAAATCTGCATGGCACTTTACTCCAGTTGGCTTATTTGCTTGCTTAAACTCGACGTTGATTCTGATTCCGCAGAACTGGGTTGGGTGTGAAAAAGTATTTGTTGTTAACATTCTTTTTTTATTCGGTTTTTCCAGTTAGGAGTCCTTTTTTTTAAAGCTGATCGTTTTGTGTTCATTTTGTTTAGTTCTTTTTTCGTAACAGATTTAATGTTTAGTATAGAGCTTCGAAAAAATTCGCAGTGTGAGATAGGCAAGAAGTAAGGCATGTAGCAACATCAGCACGGCAAAGGGCACTCCTTTAAAGGCAAAGAAGGGCAAAAATATTTAAGTCAAGTAATAGCTATTGCTCTGTATGAGTCGTACGATTTTTGAATCAAGCACGGGCAACGCCGGGTCATGCTGCTAGTTTTTTTTTATATATTGCGATAAGTGCTTGTTTTGTTAAGTTATAGTTATATTACACATGCCACATTATATCCGAACCGGTCCTACTCTGAAGTTCGGATATGAGGACTTCTACTGTATTTGCTTTTCTTCCAGATCTATATTTTGCGTTACTCATATCACATTTCTTAAATGACTTAACCACCACGAATTCTTCAGCCACAGACATAGCTGAGGAAACGTCGTCCTTTTTTTTTTTTTACTTCCTCCTATTTTAGACACATAACTAAGCCCTTTCCTTTCAAGACCTAA
>CAHIKZ030001114.1:1837500-1870000 GCA_903632075.3 Acanthosepion pharaonis
ATCGCCGAATGTTAGTGTCAAATTGTCGTATGTTTGTGGTGAGTAGTCATTTCGCAAATGAAATCGATCTATGAAACGGCAATTTTTTAAAGATTTTTTTTGTGCTAATACGCACTCCTAATTTTGCTTATTACTTTTATAAAAAAAAAGCGTATTATACATGGGAAATTACGGTAAAAAAAAATATTAATATACAAGCCAGTGTGTCTGAAAATTTTAATATTTTAAATTTTTATTGTTCAAAACATATATATATATATATATATATATATATATATATATATATATATATAGAGAGAGAGAGAGAGAGAGAGAGAGAGAGAGAGAGACTCTCCCCTCGCATAAGGGTTCAATAGCTCGGTTCTTAGAACCAAGCAGCCAGACTATCCGCACATATTTGATTATAGTCATGAAAACTTGTGCAGAAGCAATAACACTTTTCGAAAGAAGCGAATACAGAAAACCGGTGCACATAATGTACCGTGTGGTCTCCAAACGACCCTCTTCAGGCTTGCAATGCAGAGTTTTCCTTCTGCTAGACTGGCTGCCAACCAATGCTAAAGAACATAATCTCACGCTGTGCGCTGAGCTCAAGCTGTCCGCTGACATAAGGTGGAATAAATACATTGAATCAATAGTTTTATCTACCGTAAGCAAAGTTGGTTCTCTATGTCGTACCAGAAAGATTTTCTCGTCTGACTTCATTCTGCAAATCTATAAATCCACCATCCGTCCTTGCATGGAATATTGCTATCATATATGGTCTGGTGCCACCACTGTACCTCTCGAGGTCGTCGACAAAATCCAGAGACGTATATGCAACGCGATAGATGGTGATCTGGCATTTTATGTACAGTCGTTTTCTTCCCTCTGTCTCTTCTACAAGTATTTTCACGGCAACTGTTCCGACGAGCTACTTTCGCTGGTTCACAGACTGCATGAGTTTAAGACAGCTAGTAGGCTGGCATCTCGCTCCCACCCTTTCACTGTCGGTTAAATGCAACCGTCTCTTCTACTCAAACAGCTTCTTCTCTCGTACTTCCCGTCTGTGTAACTCCCTTCCCATTACTTGCTTCCCCGATTACTATAATCTTCAAATATTCAAGCGTAATGTCAATCGACATCTTCTGATACCTTGATCTTGTTCCCCGTTCTTATGTGTATCCTTTCCTCAAACACGCTTCTTTACTCTTGTTCTCAATCCTCTGTAACTCCTTGCGCGCCAGTGGCACACCCGCCTTGCTTGGGGTGAATTGAAAACAAACAAAAAAAAAAAAACACTATATTTAACCTATAGCTAGCAGGAGAGGATGAGATATTCACAAGGGTATTTATGCATAAGTGAATGGGATGAACTCGAGTGAAATTCGAAATCTATCTATCTATCTATCTATCTATCTATCTATGCAGAACTTGAAAAAACTGACTGCCAAAAGAATTATCGCGTAACTAGATTCTTGGCTAAAACCGTGCTATGTGTATGTGGCTAGTCTTATTTCAAGAGGCAAGTCCCTACTCATAAAACGTCTAAACCACATTTGGGTAGCATGGTTATACTATAGGCACGGATTCATTTCCTGCCATGTTAAACTATCTCATTTACGCATAATTGAAAAAGCACATAAACCTTTCAACAAGACAAAGATCCAAATCACTCTTCTAAATTACGCCCAAATTACCTCGAGTCAAAAACAAAAAAAAAAACAAAAAAAAACACAATTTTGTAAATTATGACTTAGCCGTCTCAATCCACTGAAACTTCACCCACTGAATTAGTATGAAGAGTTCGACGAGAATACCGGAAGCGTGAGAGGGAGCTTTTTCAGTGTTTAAAAAAATGTTTGGTAAGGTTTTGCTTGTTTGTTGGCATATCAATTACAATGGGTTATTTAATGCCGACAATTTTTTTTGCTGGTAATATTTTTCTTCATAAATGTATTACTGGTATATTTTTTTCCTTCAAAAAGGTATTGCTGATAATATTTTTCTTCATAAATTTATTTCTGGTAATATTTTTTCTTCAAAAATGTATCACTGGTAATATTTTTCCAAAAAATGTCTAAGTGGTACTTTTTTCGGAAATGTAACGCTGGTTATTTTTTTATTTTTTTTTTTTTCAGAAATGTATAGTTTGGTTTGATTTGCTTTGCTTTACGGCGCATCAAACTCAGTGGGTTATTTAATGCCGGCAAGATTTTTTTTTATTGATGGTAATTTTTTTTTTTTTTTTAAAATGTATAGCTGGTAAATTTTTTTTCAAAAATGTATTTCTGGTATTTTTTTTTCTTTAAAAATGTATTGCTGGTAATAATTTTTACAAAGTATTTTTTGTATTAAAACCTATTTTTACACTTTCATAATGTTTTTTCACCCCAGTTTAGGTGTTAACTATTTGCCCATAGCTGGGACCTTAACAAATGCTACCACCACGGGTCAGGATGAACCTGGGAACATCAGCAATTAAGAGGTAGTTCCACACTTAAAACCTGATCAAAAGCCTTGCTGTTAGATATGGTTTATCGTCTTACCCAGGACGGTGATATAGTTTATCGTCATACCCAGGACAATGTTTAGGAAGGCCTGCCATCTACATTTCTTTTTCAAAAACTGCTAGAAAAAATGCTATTTGTAAAGCAGTAATTAAGGCAGCTGGTGGTTTTATTGAGGAAATCAAAATATGATGATGTTGTATGATTTTTTTTATAGTCAAGTGCTTATTTTTGTCAAAATAAAAGTAAATTCACTGTAGTTACTGAAATTTTATATTTTACTTTAAAAAAAAGATTTAAAAATATCCTATTTTTAAGATTTGTTTTTTTTTTTTTTAAGAAATACAAGGTGGCCCCAAACTTTTTTCCTGTAGCGGAGTTACTGAAAATCATCTGATATATATATATATATATATATATATATATATGATTGGTCTTCAGACGAAAAGCAGGAGAAACGAAAGGTATGAGCAGTCAATGAAAACGCCGACTCTTATGGCCAGATTTCCTCCTCCTATTTGATCAACTCATCCTGTTTTATTTCAGACTTGCCGGGATTTAACCTCCCACAGCGTTTCGCTGTGATCAGTCAAACAGAGAAAACGCTAATCTTATATCTTTTCAGTCCCGCTGAGAACTAATAGCCGCTTGCTAGAAAACAATTTTCTCCTTGTCACGTTTTCCGTTTGAAGAACAGCCTTTCATTATTCGATAATTATTTATCACTGGAAGTACCCGTGAAAATTTCACGGCTTCCTATTTGAAATTTCTGATGAGTCTTAATTCCTAAGTTAAGTTAATGACTGAGTAAGCTCATGGCGAGTTCTACGACAATAAAATGTCCGTAGAAATTCCCCTATCACATCGTTAAATATTTGAGCTTAACAACTTTAACAAAATATTGCAATAACAATAATGAATATGAATGCTGGTCGTTATCTTAAGTAAGTGGGTACAAATGAAACGATTTGAAAATGACAACTTTTTCTATGTTACTAAAACAGCAGTTAAACTCCTCTTTCTTGCATTCATTTTCTAACTGAAAACAAGTAGCGTATGTCTTTCGTTTTTCTACGCAATCAAAACGGAATAGTCCATTATTTATAAAGTGTTGACAAAGGAAGTTAAACAATTCTATATCCTCTTCCTTCCTTCCTTCCTTCCTTCCTTCCTTCCTTCCTTCCTTCCTTCCTTCCTTTCATTTTATCATTGAAAACAAGTAGTGTATGTCTTTCGTTTTTCTACGCAATCAAAACGGAATAGTCCATTATTTATAAAGGTTTGACAAAGGAAGTTAAACAATTCTATATCCTCTTCTTTTTTCTTTCTTTCTTTTTTCTTTCTTTCTTTTTTCTTTCTTTCTTTGATTTTATCACTGAAAGTAAGTAGTCTATGTCTTTCGTTTTTCTACGCAATCAAAACGGAATAGTCCATTATTTATAAAGTGTTGACAAAGGAAGTTAAACAATTCTATATCCTCTTCCTTCCTTCCTTCCTTCCTTCCTTCCTTCCTTCCTTCCTTCCTTCCTTCCTTCCTTCCTTCCTTCCTTCCTTCCTTCCTTCCTTCCTTTCTTTCATTTTATCATTGAAAACAAGTAGTGTATGTCTTTCGTTTTTCTACGCAATCAAAACGGAATAGTCCATTATTTATAAAGGTTTGACAAAGGAAGTTAAACAATTCTATATCCTCTTCTTTCTTTCTTTCTTTCTTTTTTCTTTCTTTTTTCTTTCTTTCTTTGATTTTATCACTGAAAGTAAGTAGTCTATGTCTTTCGTTTTTCTACGCAATCAAAACGGAATAGTCCATTATTTATGAGGTATTGACAGGAGACGTTAAACACTTTTATCTTTCTTTCTTTATGCCTTTCTTTCTTTCTTTCTTTCTTTCTTTCTTTCTTTCTTTCTTTCTTTCTTTCTTTATTTATTTATTTATTTATTTATTTATTTATTTATTTCTAGCCAAATCCCTTGCTTTCGAACATGTCTTTTAATAATAATTTAAAAATAATTCAGTAGATGATGTTATTTTATTTAGGGGAACTCGATTTTTGGGGATTAGTTTACTCGGTTTCTGACGCTTTTATCGCGGAAGCCTTCCATTCTCAGCTTTTTGGATAAGATCAAAGTGTAGTATCTCTTCTTATTAGTTTAATCGGATTTTTATATCCCTTTTTTCATTCTTTCTTCCTTCCTTCCTTCCTTTCTTTTTTTTTTTTTTCATTTTCTCAACAAGTAGGACTTTTTCCAATATTTCCACGCGAACAAAACGGAATAGTTCATTATTTATGAGGTATCGGCAGAGCGTAACGGTCGTGCAAACTAACAAAGGAGCGGACAAGCATAATTATAATAAGATTTTTAAAATTATATACGGAGTGGCCTAAAAAGAATCTTTCGCTCTAGTTGTTAGGTGGCGTTCAGAACGCTTAGTTTTTAACTACATTCAAAAGATCATTTTTGATTCTGTTGTGAAAGTTATTATATCGGCAAGCCTTATTTTTAATTTTTACAACTGGCATTTATTCATTGTGACAATGCGCATGCAAAAAAACTTATCAACATTTTCAACACACACACACATATATATATGTGTGTGTGCGTGTGTGTGTAACAAAAAATTATGCGGTATTATGGAGAAGGTAATGAGATTGATAGAACGTGTCAAAAATGGCTTGTACAGCATCGAACTGGATGCGTTCCCATCAGTGTGACTAATAGAGCTTGATAGCGATCACATTATTCAAAATAATAAACCTGTTATGACGTTGGATATTAACAAACATGTTCGAAATAGCCAAATCAAGTCCTGACAATCATTTCTACCAGTTTGATTATGTTAGTCGCTTTGACACTTGGCTTCCATATAAATGAAAAGCCTTTTCCACTAGTTTAGTTATGTTAGTCATTTTGATGTGTGGATTCCACATGAGTATAAAAATTAATTTCCATCTACTTGGCTATGGCTTGTTTGTTTAGCGACATATCAACACTTTCTGGGTCATTTACTGTCGAAATTTAAATTTCTTAGGGGCATTAGTAATATCATTTACAAAAAATGTACTGCTGGTAATTTTTCGTCTTAAAAAAAGTATTGCTGGTAATTCTTTTATATTACAAAAATGGTATTTTTACTATGAAAATGTATGTTTATACGTTCATAGTGTTTTGACCTCAGTTTGGAGGTTAACAGTTCCCCCATAGCCGGAACCCTAACAGGTGCTACCACCCTGGGTTCGGGTAGATCCGAGAACAACAACAATTAAGAGTTGGTTCCACGCTCTTCAAAATATCCCGTTCAGAGGCCTTGCTGCCGGTTGTAGTTTATCGTTATGCCCAGGACGGTTTTGGTTATGCTAGTCTTTTTGATGAAGCGGAAAAGCGAAAACAAACTGCAGGATAGCGATATTCAGATTAAACATAAGAAAAGGGCGTTGTTTTTAAAACAAATTATGACGATCAATGAATAGGGGACCCTAGAAAGGCAGTAAGCATGTAAATAAAGTGATGTTTGATGTATAATGAAATTTGTATCTTCTACTACAATCTCGTTCCAGAAGGGAAAAAGATCCTGAAAATATGACGGTAGAAACTGACGAAAAGTGTTTGAAATTATTCGAGAGAAAGGTTTTGATACTCAATCAAGTTCACTGTATAGCCTGTATGTTAATTATTAATGGCTCAGCAATTTAAAGTGATTATTACGTACAATTAATCGGCCCTATTGAGTGATTGTTAGGTACAATTAATCAGCCCTACCCAGTGATTCTTACGTCCAATTGATCGGCCGTACCGAGTGATACATACACCCAGTTGATCGACGGTACCCAGTAATTATTACGTATAATTAATCAGCCCTACCGAGTGATTATTACGTCCAATTAATCGGCCTTACCTAATGATTATTACGTCCAATTAATCGGCCCTACCTAATGATTCTTACGTCCATTAATCGGCCCTACCCAGTGATTCTTACATCCAATTAATCGGCCCTACCTAATGATTATTACGTCCAATTGATCGCCCCTACCCAGTGAATCTTACGTCCAATTAATCGGCCTTACCTAATGATTATTACGTCCATTAATCGGCCCTACCCAGTGATTCTTACATCCAATTAATCGGCCCTACCTAATGATTATTACGTCCAATTGATCGGCCCTACCCAGTGATTCTTACGTCCAATTAATCGGCCTTACCTAATGATTATTACGTCCATTAATCGGCCCTACCCAGTGATTCTTACATCCAATTAATCGGCCCTACGTAATGATTATTACGTCCAATTGATCGACCCTACCCAGTGAATCTTACGTCCAATTAATCGGCCTTACCTAATGATTATTACGTCCATTAATCGGCCCTACCCAGTGATTCTTACATCCAATTAATCGGCCCTACCTAATAATTATTACGTCCAATTGATCGGCCCTACCCAGTGAATCTTACGTCCAATTAATCGGCCTTACCTAATGATTATTACGTCCATTAATCGGCCCTACCCAGTGATTCTTACATCCAATTAATCGGCCCTACCTAATGATTATTACGTCCAATTGATCGGCCCTACCCAGTGAATCTTACGTCTAATTAATCGGCCCTACCTAATGATTATTACGTCCAATTAATCGGCCCTACCTAATGATTCTTACGTCCATTAATCGGCCCTACCCAGTGATTCTTACATCCAATTAATCGGCCCTACCTAATGATTATTACGTCCAATTGATCGGCCCTACCCAGTGATTCTTACGTCCAATTAATCGGCCTTACCTAATGATTCTTACGTCCATTAATCGGCCCTACCCAGTGATTCTTACGTCCAATTAATCGGCCCTACCTAATGATTATTACGTACACCTGATCGGCGCTATCAAGTTATTATTACGTTCAGTTAATCCTCTCTTAACGGTGATTATTATGTAGAGTTATTCAAATTTTACACGTGTTTATTAATTGTTATGTAATCCACCCATATAATTAATCGACCCTACCCAGTGATTCTTACGTATAATTAATCGGCTCTATCCAGCGATTATTACGTATAATTGATCGGCTTAATCAATTCCATTTAATTAATCGGCTCTATCAGTGATTATTACGAAAAAATTCGACACCACTGTCCAGTGATTATTATGCATAATTAGTAATCAGTTTCAGGTGATTATTACATCCAATTAATCGTCAGTTTGAAGTGATTATTACGCCCATTTCATCAGTATTTTCAAGTGATTATTGCGTACAAATAACTAGCCGTTTCAATTGATTATTACATACTAATCGGATTTTTCAGTTGGTTATTACGTACAATTAATCTGCCCTTACAAGTGATTATTGTGTTCAATTCAACAGCACATTCAATTGATTGTTTTGTAGATAATGTTTTCAGTTTTTTCTTCTAAATTTACCAATTCAGCCTGTCTGAAAATTCAAACAAGTAAACTTGGGATTTTTGGAGACAAATTCGTTATTTTGCAATGTTACGTTTAATAAGGCAGAAGTCTGGTTCTAATCTTTGGCAAAAGGAAAGGGTTTTTTTGTTTTTTTTCTGAATGAAAAAAAAAATGTTAATTTTCTAGTTTATGGGCAAAGCAAATATCAATTTAATATAAATATAATTTTAATTTAAAACCGATTCTGCATTAAATTAAAATTACAAACTTATAAAAGCCGTCTAATATTCCAGACATTTTTATAAACTCAGTTAAACATGAAAAAAATGCTCATGGGATTGTATTTAAATGTCCTGTTTTTTAAATTAATTTTAACGGAAAACGAACATGGGATACTTTACAAAACGTGTAACGCTGGCGATCATAGAGTAAGTAAATAAGTAAGTAAATCATTGAGTAAGTAAAAAAATATCTTCTAACGATCCGAAAGGCTGGTCTTCAACCAGGGAAGCTAATGCTGCGTATATGATGGAAATATGAATGAGATTTCTACTCTGAGTTCCTTCCGGGGATGTAAACGGTTGATTTGGACAAATGCTGCTCTTCATTAGACCACATAGTACAGGCGCTTGTTAAGATTAATCCTCTTTAAGAGCAGCGGTGGTAGACCGCACGGCGTCTACAGTTCAAAGCGGAGAATTTATAGCGCCAAGAATTATATTTCGGACCCCTAGGAATCATTTACTAGCAAGATAACCCCGAGCATAAGTTCCTCTAACCAGGTTTCTTATATACTCCACAATACTGCCGTACACGTCTTCTTAATTGATGTTGTTACATCCTCATCTCCCCGATGAGGATGTTGCAGTAAGTGATGGCAAGATGCGTGCTCGATGTATACATGGGGAGTAACATCTTCCAGTGTATGGATGATGGAATTTCTGAAAACTAGTTGGATGTTCAAATTTGTCGTTCTGTTGTTAACGTTTCGCTCTGCATGAACATCATCAAAACAACTGAAAAAATATAAGAAAGAGAAAATGATATAGTGTATGGATGATGGAATTTCTGAAAACTAGTTGGATGTTCAAATTTGTCGTTCTGTTGTTAACGTTTCGCTCTGCATGAACATCATCAAAACAACTGAAAAAATATAAGAAAGAGAAAACGATATAGTGGGTGGATGATGGAATTTCTGAAAATTAGTTGGATGTTCAAATTTGTCGTTCTGTTGTTAACGTTTCGCTCTGCATGAACATCATCAAAACAACTGAAAAATATAAGAAAGAGAAAACGATATAGTGGGTGGATGATGGAATTTCTGAAAACTAGTTGGATGTTCAAATTTGTCGTTCTGTTGTTAACGTTTCGCTCTGCATGAACATCATCAAAACAACTGAAAAAATATAAGAAAGAGAAAACGATATAGTGGGTGGATGATGGAATTTCTGAAAACTAGTTGGATGTTCAAATTTGTCGTTCTGTTGTTAACGTTTCGCTCTGCATGAACATCATCAAAACAACTGAAAAAATATAAGAAAGAGAAAACGATATAGTGGGTGGATGATGGAATTTCTGAAAACTAGTTGGATGTTCAAATTTGTCGTTCTGTTGTTAACGTTTCGCTCTGCATGAACATCATCAAAACAACTGAAAAAATATAAGAAAGAGAAAACGATATAGTGGGTGGATGATGGAATTTCTGAAAACTAGTTGGATGTTCAAATTTGTCGTTCTGTTGTTAACGTTTCGCTCTGCATGAACATCATCAAAACAACTGAAAAAATATAAGAAAGAGAAAATGATATAGTGTATGGATGATGGAATTTCTGAAAACTAGTTGGATGTTCAAATTTGTCGTTCTGTTGTTAACGTTTCGCTCTGCATGAACATCATCAAAACAACTGAAAAAATATAAGAAAGAGAAAACGATATAGTGGGTGGATGATGGAATTTCTGAAAATTAGTTGGATGTTCAAATTTGTCGTTCTGTTGTTAACGTTTCGCTCTGCATGAACATCATCAAAACAACTGAAAAATATAAGAAAAGAAAACGATATAGTGGGTGGATGATGGAATTTCTGAAAACTAGTTGGATGTTCAAATTTGTCGTTCTGTTGTTAACGTTTCGCTCTGCATGAACATCATCAAAACAACTGAAAAATATAAGAAAGAGAAAACGATATAGTGAGTGGATGATGGAATTTCTGAAAACTAGTTGGATGTTCAAATTTGTCGTTCTGTTGTTAACGTTTCGCTCTGCATGAACATCATCAAAACAACTGAAAAAATATAAGAAAGAGAAAACGATATAGTGGGTGGATGATGGAATTTCTGAAAACTAGTTGGATGTTCAAATTTGTCGTTCTGTTGTTAACGTTTCGCTCTGCATGAACATCATCAAAACAACTGAAAAAAATATAAGAAAGAGAAAACGATATAGTGGGTGGATGATGGAATTTCTGAAAACTAGTTGGATGTTCAAATTTGTCGTTCTGTTGTTAACGTTTCGCTCTGCATGAACATCATCAAAACAACTGAAAAAATATAAGAAAGAGAAAATGATATAGTGTATGGATGATGGAATTTCTGAAAACTAGTTGGATGTTCAAATTTGTCGTTCTGTTGTTAACGTTTCGCTCTGCATGAACATCATCAAAACAACTGAAAAATATAAGAAAGAGAAAACGATATAGTGGGTGGATGATGGAATTTCTGAAAACTAGTTGGATGTTCAAATTTGTCGTTCTGTTGTTAACGTTTCGCTCTGCATGAACATCATCAAAACAACTGAAAAATATAAGAAAGAGAAAATGATATAGTGTATGGATGATGGAATTTCTGAAAACTAGTTGGATGTTCAAATTTGTCGTTCTGTTGTTAACGTTTCGCTCTGCATGAACATCATCAAAACAACTGAAAATATAAGAAAGAAAACGATATAGTGGGTGGATGATGGAATTTCTGAAAACTAGTTGGATGTTCAAATTTGTCGTTCTGTTGTTAACGTTTCGCTCTGCATGAACATCATCAAAACAACTGAAAAAATATAAGAAAGAGAAAACGATATAGTGGGTGGATGATGGAATTTCTGAAAACTAGTTGGATGTTCAAATTTGTCGTTCTGTTGTTAACGTTTCGCTCTGCATGAACATCATCAAAACAACTGAAAAAATATAAGAAAGAGAAAATGATATAGTGTATGGATGATGGAATTTCTGAAAATTAGTTGGATGTTCAAATTTGTCGTTCTGCTGTTAACGTTTCGCTCTTTACGAGCATCATGGAAATATCTCTAAGGAAAATGATCGTTACCATGATAACACCTTGCTATTTAGATACGCTGTAGTTAATTCGAATAAAAAATTTAAACAGTTAATAACATTTAAAAACAGATATTCTTTAATTACAGATGTATATCTCTTTTTTATTCTTTAATGACAAATCGGACATAAATAACGTAAGTTCAATTTTAAAAGTGACAGTTTAAAACAATTCCGACAATTCAACATCTGTGATTCATTTCACCCTATATGGCTGTTATGAACAGAACCCTCTTTCTAAATCGATTACTAATCAATATTTTGGGGTTCTGACAAGAGTTGCGGCCTAAAAATGCTAAAGAAGGCGAATCTAAAAAAAAAAAAAAAAGAAGTTATTTAAAAAAAGAAATTCCCTGTTTTTTTATGAGTGGACCGGCCTATTTAAGTAGTACGAAAAAAATCAATATTTGTGGGGAGGTGGGGTTCTTACATGTGTCGCGGCCTAAGGAAGGACTAAAGTATGCTAATCCAAAAGAATAATTAAAAAATTTAAAAAAAAAAAAAAAATCTGTATTTTTTATAAGTGGACCAGTGTATTTAAGTAATGCCAAAAAATCAACATTTTACGTATCTAAAAAGTGTCGCGACCAAAGGAACATTTCAAGAATGATTATCTAAAAAAAAAATGTTCTTTGAAAAAAAAATACCCTAATTCTATGAGTGGACTAGTCTACTTATGTAGGGCTAAAAACCAGTATTTTGCTTTTCTTACAAGTGTCGCAACCCAAATGAACATTTGAAGAATGATAATCTAAAAAAATGTTCTTTGAAAAAAAAAAACCTAATTCTATGAGTGGACCAGTCTACTTATGTAGGGCTAAAAACCAGTATTTTGGCGTTCTGAGAAGTGTCGCGACGCAAGGAAGATCTGAGGAATGATAATCTAAAATATGTTCTTTGAAAAAAAATCCCTAGTTCTATGAGTGGACCAGTCTATTTAATTAATGCCAGTGGATAATAATGTGATCGTCCATGTTGAAGTTTCAACAGCTCCGGTGCCTAATTTCAGACAACAAAGCAATGAACACGTTTGACAAATGTCGAAGTTTGTTGCGCTTTCAACCAGAAGCTACCTTTACAAATAAATCTGCTTTAATCCAGCTTCGAGCATTAGAAGCAGGAAAAAAAAAATGCGAGGCCTGCTGCAAAATTGACACTTTTTTTTTCATAAAAATATAAACTGGACAAAAACTTGAAGCGTTTGAAAATGCTTTTATTTAGAAATATTTCAATGTGGCACAAGACCAAACGCAGTATGGGAAATATACTGACCCTACACTTAGTTAATCTGGTTCACGAACCATTCATTCACTACAATTTACACATACACCACAAGAACGCATTCATCGTCATTCAATCCAACACATACCATAATGCCGCATATTCACAAGGATCCTACTAAAAAAAAAAACAATCATGACATCAAAATACAGTACAACTCCTCTAAACCGAACATCCGTGATGTACGGTATTGAGGATACTGTTCTGATTCGAGGAAGAAAAGGCTTCACATTTATGTCAATACAAAAGTTCAGATTTGAAAATGATATATACTGTACTTACGAACATTAATGGGTATGTCCCAACCCTCATAAATACGTTGAAAACTATTGTAAGTAGGGGCAATATGCCGTCTAAGTAGTCCACCACTAGCAGTTGTTTACTTATTTCACGTCGCTGGCGAGTATTGTATTTTGTTGATGTTAGCTTACCATTTCATTTCCATTTTGATTATTCCTCATTCAATAACCCTTCCTATGGGTCCAAATTCGAGGAAGTCTAGATTATGCTAGATTTGCGGATTTGGGGAGTTCTATCGTATATCGGTATTAAAAGAACTGTTTTGATTCGAGGAAGAAAAGGCTGCTATGGCAAGTTTAAAATTTTTAAGTTTTCGAGTTTAGGATACAAAAGTAGTTTGTAATATTGATTCGTTTTTATTTAAAGTGTGCATTGAATACATAAATGTACAAAAAATAATTGATAACCAATAGTAAAGAAAAATTGTGCTAATTGTAATTTGTGAAAAACTAAGACACTTTATGAAATGTTTAAAAATTAATGAAATATCTTATTCAAAAACAATTAGTCTGTAAAGGAAGTAAAAAAATAAGGATCTATAGTACAACTCCTCTAAGCTGATGTTTGGTATTGTTTCGATTCGTGGAAGAAAAGGCTACATATTTATTCGAGGAAGTCTAGATTATGTTAGGATTTGGTACTGTGTATACAACTTGAAAATGTTACACTATTGTCCTCATATTTGTCGCCATATGTATTACTACGCTTCGGTTGGAATGTCGCTCACTGGGGTAAATTATTCTAGTACCATCAGTTATCAGTTAATTCCCCTCTCCACTGCCTTAACCGGGTATTGAACTCACACTCTTCACTGGATCTAACCAACGACTTTTATGCACTGTGCCACGTGTCCTTGAGGACATCTATGTATGAATTTCTGGGTATTATAAACCTAATGTCTTCAGCAACCATTTTTTTTTACCAGTGCTCATATTGCAATTTTTGCTGTTATCATTGAATTTTTTACCAGAGCTCATATTGCAATTTTTGTTGTTATTATCACTATTCTCTGGCATTATTTGGTGATATAAATGTTAAAATTTCATCATAAGACTACTTTTATTTCTTTATTCATTTTCTATAAGTATTCAATTTTGCGTAATTTACAGACCCTTTCCCACGTTATTCAGATAATCGAGCAAGTATTATAGATATCTACGTTATACACACAGACGCTCGAGAATATATAGAATATTCTTATCGTGGTGAAGGTGATTCCTTGTTTTGGACGTCTGCTGGAACTCAGGCTCATGCCAAACATCGAGTGGGGTTTATATATATGTTCCATCGTTAAAGCTGCTGGAAAAGATGATCGGTTGCGTGTACCGCTTTAGATAGAACCATATTCCTTCTTCCATGTTTTAACTTTACAAGAGTCGGATCCATCCAATGATATTGTTGCCTAATCGTCACTTTCCAGCCTTGAAAATGTCTAAAAGCCTTTACACGGCCTTATGAGTGATGAATTATTTTCCACCCTACATCCACTTTCCACGCAGACAATATGTCGCAAGCCTATCGCTACTCTATCTCTAATTCAACGTAAAGTTTTCAGACCAGCTCCATTTCTTAGTGCCACGAAGTCATGCCTTTGCAGCCAAGATGCGCCTTGCGACATTCACAGCTTTGAATCACGTTTATTCCCAACGTATTCCATTTGTATGGAGGATGTTCGATCCAGAAAGCTTTTCTCCCAGAACTGCTACTTTGGAAGAGAGTCCTATGTAGCTTCTTCACCAGACACTACAAATTTAACATCTTCAAATATAGGGACAAACGTTTTCTAACCTCCATATATTCATCATTTTCATTTCCTAATTCCTCCTCTTACTTTTATATCACAGGCCTTGTTCAGTAATCCTCTATATTGAATCAACATAATCAGTAAAGAAATGCCAGTTGAGACATTAAGCCTCTGCTACTTAAGGCAACCAGTGAATATTTTTATATGCATGCGCTGGCGTCTCTTGATATATATATATAAACTTTGAATGTCATAATAAAAATTAAATGTAGCTGATTTCTTCCGATTTTATTAATTCAATAATTTATGTGGTGATATTCTTCTGACAAAATGCCGTGTCCGTTCAGAAGGTGGGGGATCATGGTTCTCATTATCGTCACTTTACTATCCTTCCGAATCCCTGTTCTGTCATTAATCCACTTGTTAGGTACATTACTCGATGTATCCATTTGCCGCTATTGGTTCCATTATGTCCTGTAAGTATCAATGTCTCCATGCACACTTTCCTCATTATATACCCGAGAAATTGATGCTGCCTTCTTTCTGACTCTAAGTACGTATCCTTTTCGTTTCCATTTTCCTTAAAACTTGCTTGATGCTCACATGTTCTATCGGTGGAATTCTCAGCATCCTTCTGTAGAATCATCTATGAGGAGATTGTCCAGCATTCACTGGCATAATGTTTTTTTTTTAATCTGTTTCGTATGCAGTGTGAACACAGGGCAGTTGTTTCGAGAGAGTAATGATTGTAAATTGTAAAATAGTGAAAACTAGACGAAGGCAAGGTGGAGTAATGGATAGCGGTTCGCATTGAGGAATCGGAGAGCTGAGTTCGAATTCCAGTTAAATGCTAAAACCCTTGGGAAAGGTATGAATTCTCTTCTTCTCCCTCAACCCAGAGTAAAAGGAAGGCCAGACCGGGTTCTATAACCTTGGATGACAACTGGTCTACCGCAGAAAGAAATGGCAACATACTGCGGGAAAAAATCTGCCTCGTCAGTCATGTATCGAAAGATGAATGATCGCCTAAGCGCGTATCATGCATGGCAAATAACTGACTGATTTCTTGTAGTTCGAATTCCAGACGAATCCATTACATTCACTTACGTACTAATACCCTTGGGAAAGGTATGAATCCTTTTCTTCTTCCCCACCCCCACCCCAACTATGGGTAAATAGCACGAGACCTGGTTCTATAGCCTTTGATGGCAACTGGTCTACCTCAGGAAGAAATGGCAAACTACTGCAGAAGAAAATCTGCCTTGTTAGTCATATATCGAAAGATACATGATCGCTTAAGCGTGTATCACATATGGGACATAACTGACTGACCATTGGGAAAGTTATGAATCCTCTTCTTCTCCCCACCCCCAGCTATGGGTAAATAGCAGGACAGACCGAGTTCTATAGCCTTGGATGGCAACTGGTCTACCGCAGAAAGAAATGGCAACCTACTGCAGGAAAAAAATCTGCCTCGTCAGTCATGTATCGAAAGATACATGATCGCCTAAGCGTGTATCACGCATGGCAAATAACTGACTGAGACGAAGAGCAATTATAACGGGGAAGGTTGTTTTTTTTTTGTTCCAATAATTCTTTGAACGTTTTTTTTTTGTATGAGTTGTGAAGAAAAAAAGTCCAATATTCTTTTAAGACTTTCCAATAATTAAATCAAGTAGCTTTTATGCAAGCTTTAGGAATCCAAAGATAGATTTCCCATTGTAGATCAGCCAATCTATTGATCGATTTCTATTACCCCAGCATCAATCAATTTTTATGGCATTTTCGAATATTAAACTGTCCACATACACAAATCTGTAAACATTTTCATATACCTGTTTGCATGAGAACCGAACCACAATAGCACATACACACACACACACAAACACACACACACAAGCACACGCACACATATATATGTACATATATGTATAACCAGACGCTTCCTCTGTAGCTAAATAGTATAGCACGTCAGGCAATATGAGGCTCCTGATGTGACATCCCGTCTGCAGTCGCTATCTCAAAGACATGCTGTTGCTTACCTCTAATTTTTCCACAAGTACTTTCATGGCAATTGTTCCGACGAGCTGCTTTCACTGGTTCCTAAACTGCATGAATTTAAGCGTGTTACTCGGTTGGCAACTCGGTCCCACCGTTTCCTTGTTGAAACGACTAAATGTAGCTATCTCTTCTACTCCAACAACTTCTTATTCCGCACCTCCAATCAGTGGAACTCCCTTCCTATCACTGGCTTCCCTGGTAGCTATAATCTTCAAATATTCAAATGTAATGTCAATCGACATCTTCTGATACATTGACCTTGATCCCTGTCCTCTTTATCCTTTTCCCAAACACTCCTCTTTACTCTTACTCTCATTCTCTGTAACCCCTTGCAAGCTAGTGGCACTCCCGCCTTGCTTGGGGTGATTTGCTTAATATATATATATATATATATATATATATATATATATATGGGGGAGTGGAAAAAAGACAGAGACATGATTCATTCATTCATTCATTCATTTGATAGTTATGATTTATCAACCATTTGCAGGTTATTTAAAGCCAGAAAATATTTTTAGATCATAAGAATTTGTTTTTGAGTTAATGATAGTTTAGCGATACAAATCATTTACAACCCTACAAGCACTGCAGTAAAACCACCAAGACATAGGGGGTTAATAAGTGTGTGAGAAATAAGAAAAACATTATTAAGGAGCGAGAACAATGAAAGAAGAATCAAGAAGACAGTACATAACGATTGACATTGCGTTTAGATTTTTGAACATCAAAGTTGTCTGGAAAGTAAAAAGTTCCACAAGTAAGAAGTGCAAGAGAAGAAACTATTAGCATAGAACTTACGGTTAAATCTAACCATTTCAATTGTAAAATAATGACACCGTGTCGCCAATCTTAATACTCCGTTTAAATTCATGAAGTCTAGGTACCACAAAAGAAAGTTCACCAGAGCAATTGCCATGAAACTTTTACTAATTAACCCATAGCTGGGGTAAAAAGCTGGGTTCTTACCTTTCCCGTGGGTATTTGCGCGTAAGTGAATATAAAGAAGCTAACGGGAATTGGAACTCGGCTCTCCGATTAAGAATTCGGAGCCGTCATCCATTACACTATCTGCACATCCAAGCTTAATGAACTGGTATTCTCAAGCTGTCACCCATCTACGTACAGAACCGGCTCGACGTTGCTTAACTTCGGTGATCATACAGGAACCGGTGTGTCAACCTGATGCGGCCTTAAATGCAGTGGTAGATGTAATCCACTATATTTTTTTTTTTAAAGTGAGTCGGCTCAAACATGTACTGAAATATAACGTTTAGAGTAAGTGGAAAAATGGGTTAAAAATAAAATTAATTAATTTCTAAGGAAATAAAAATGAATATATATATATATATATATATATATATATATATATATATAATAATTAATTGATTTAAAAATATTTTTTCCGCTACACAGTTCTAACCATGTTTCAAAAATAGAAGCTAAAAACCCTGAATTTAATTTTGCAATTAAATTAAAAGCATTAATTCCATTTCATCTTCAAGTGAATTCGCTTGAAGATGAAATGGAACTAATGCTTTTAATTTAAATTCGGGGTTTTTAGCTTCTATTTTGAAACGTGGTTGAAACTATAGCGAAAAAACATATTTTAAATCAATTAATTTATATTAATGCTCTGTAAATTTACATTGAGCACTATTTTGTAAAAAATAAAAATATCTATAAAACACCGGATTTTATATCTTACTGTTCTTTCTTTATTATATATATATATATATATATATATATATATATATATATATATATATATATATATGTATATGTATATTATAAAGTGCTCTTGTGGCTAGGCAATCCACTCAGGTTATTAGTGACGGAACCGGTTCCGCCATCGGGCTTTTTGTGGCGAGGCGGATGGCTAGACACACAACAGGATTAAAACACGATCTATTAAAGGGCAGATGGATCCTTTCACACAGAACTTTTATTGGCCTTCGACCAGGTTTAGCCAGCTCCGTGGAAATTGAATCGACCATAAAAACTCAACATAAATATAATAAAATAATATGATCAATATCAAACTCCGCTACTCAAAGTTTCATGTAGCAGAAATCAACAGTCCCTCAGGATAATTCTAGCTACATGAAACTCTGAATAGTAATATTTTCGTATTGATATTATATGTATACAGACACAGACACAGACACACACACACACACACACACATATATATATATATATATATATATATATATATATATATATCTTACTTATTATAAAACATAGATTTGTGTGTGTGTGTCTGTACTTTATATATTGGATCGGTTTCCTACATTTTTCAACCGATTTCAACAAAACTTCACAGGACTACGTAAAATGACCTTGCGGTGGTTCTATCAGCGCCAAAAATTGGAAAAACACAATTGTTTTTGCACGAAATCAATTTGAAAACACGATTAAGAGGCATAACGAGAATGAAAGGAGGGACAACTCATATCGAGTTATACTTATTATAAAACCCAGGTTGTTTGTGTGTGTGTTCGTTTATATATGGGATTGGATTTCCTACATTTTTCAACCAATTTCAACAAAACTTCACTTTTTTTTCTTTTTTTTTTTGGCAGGTAGTGTTTCTTATTGTCTTGCACACTTTTTTTCTTTATTTTTACATTCAGAATGCTTTAAAAATTCCATTTACAAGACAATTGTTTATAATAAAATTCTATTCAATCAGTAGACTCATCATAACGATTGAAAACAATGTTTTTGTTTGGGTTTGACAAATTCGTATAAAGAAAAAGAAAAAAACTAATTAAGACATGCGTGTCCGTCAATCTTAAACAATAATCTTTGTTAATTTTATTTTTAGTCTTTATGATGGTCGATAAAATCTATCTTAAATTAACATCCCCGGGCAAAAGCCGGGCTCTACTACTAGTATATATATATATATATAGTGATTTTCTAAGCCAGCTTAGATGTGGCACAAAGCCGAAAGTGAGTTCGATCCTCACTGGAAAAAATACTTTCGGCCTTGTGCCACATTTGCACTGACACTATATATAAAGGGTCATTCAATAAATAAGGTGAATTTTTTCGGTATAAGGACTTCTAATACAGATAGAAGCTTACTTTTTTTTTTCAACGTAGTCTCCCAGCACTGTCACATACTTTTCCCATCTGTGCACAAGTTTCCGTATTTCCCCAGCTTAAAAATCTTTGGACGGATGTCTCAGCCAATCGCTCACAACACTTTTGACTTCATCGTCACTTTTAAACTTCGTGCCTCTCGTGAACGCTTTCAAGGGACTAAACAGGTGAAAGTCTGAAGGGGCAAGGTCTGGGCTGTAAGGGGGATGAGGGAGCAGTTCCCAGCCCAGCTCGTTGATGGTCTGCACCGTTCGGGCTGCTGTGTGTGGACTTGCGTTGTCACGATGCAAGATAACTCCTTCTGACTGATTCAATCATCCCAGGAGACCTCACTTCTGTAGGCCTCCCAGGCCTGTCTTCATCCTCAACACTGCTCTGTTCTTCTTTAAACAATTTAGCCCCTTATAGACATTTTTTGGCTGAAACATGTGGCAACATACAGTTTGACATTCTCCGATGAATTTCAACTGGTTTGCAACCTTCAGCAACCAAAAACTTGATAACTGACCGCTGTTCAATCCTGGAGCATGCTTCTTCGTCGGCCATCTTTGTTAATCGCCAAAACTCTCAAAGTTTTTTTTTAAATCTACAAAAGAAATTAAATCCAAGTGAAAAAGAAGTAAAACAAAATAAAAAAAGTAAGCTTCTATGTGTATTAGAAGTCCTCTACCGAAAAATTCACCTTATTTATTGAATAACCCTCGTATATATATATATATATATATATATATATATATTATGAGATTGAGCTCAACACCCAGAGGCAACAGTCCATTTTATGCTAAAAGCAATCGTCATGCCATATTTGTCGACTTTTTATATATGCAAGTCGGTTATGCATTATTCTGACTGTTATTTTGGTGGGCCTGGTTTGTTAATTTGTGTATTATTTACTTATTTAATATTCAGTAAAAACTATATATATATATATATATATATATATATGAATTGGTCAGTATAAGTAGTACCTTACAACGTAACAAATACCCTGGGTACATGATAGGAGACCCAAAAACTGGGATAGGCGGGTACAAGAAGAGGACAACAGCACTCAGAAAACAGTCTGCCTGCCTTATGTGAAGGGGTTATCAGAGAAAATACAAAGGATCTGCGGTCCATATAACATCAGGACAACCTTCAAAAGCTTGACGAATCTTCGCAGATATCTCTCCCAAGTAAGACCCCCCCCCCATAGAGGAGAAAATGACTAAAGACTGTGTGTACGCTATCCCATGCAGCTGCGGAAAGAAATATAAAGGGGAGACAGGCCGCCCCCTTAAGGTAAGGCTTCAAGAACACCAGAAAGCTGTAACACGAGGGAAAGTAGAAAAATTAGGCGTGGCTGACCACATATGGAGAGAGAAGTGTGATCACCGCCTTCTGTGGGATCAGGTTGAGATCATAGACAGGGAACACCATTGGAAAATTCGTAAACTTAAGGATTCAGCACATATGCTAGACCACAAAAATCTGAGCCGACCAAGCATAAAAATGAATACAATATGGGAACCAGTAATAAGGAGTACCAGAGAAAGCGGTAATAATAACAAAAATTGTAATACAATGATAACAGCAAAAATTGCAATATGAGCACTGGTTAAAAATATGATGGTAAAGACATTAGGTTTATAAAACCCAGAAAATCATATACAGCTGTCCTCAAGGACACATGACACAGTGGAAAAGGCGTTAGTTAGATCCAGTGACAGGACCCAAAGAAAGTGAGTTCAATACCTGGCTAAGGCAGTGGAGAATTTTCAGAGGGAAATTAACAGGATAACTGATAACTGATATCTATTAGACATGGCACGTGGAACTAGAACAGTCTACCCCAGTGATCGAAATAAAGGTTTCAGTTCCACATTCCAACCACCTGAAGAAGGCAGGGAAGCGTACAAGGGCCGACCGTTGCAATTTTATTATATTTCAGGATATTACACCGAAAGCATGGCAAAATCGCTACACAATTGCAGGTGAAGTGCCGAATACAGAGAATACAGAAGTGCCACAAGGTCCCCAAACGACGCAAGTTTTGAATTCAGAGTTGTCCTTCTCCTAGACCAGTTGCCATCCAAGGCTATAGAACCCAGTCTGTCCTGCTATTTACACATATCTTTATCAAAGCAAAATACGAAATTAATTTACCAGTTTTTTATTGTGATTTTTATTCATATATATATATATATATATATATATATATATATATATATATATTAAAGTACATGCACACATTCGCTAAAAAAATGAGCATACATGATGAAAAGATCCTCAAACCTCTGTAAAGATGCAGGTTCGAACCTTACCGGAGAGTATATTTTTCCTTCAGTGCGCAAGCTGATAAGCGTAACACACACTATTCTAAAATAAAATAAAAAAAAAGCAGAGCGTCTATTTCAAACGCGGGTATCCACTAAAAATAATGTTTGAAGTGATAAGAATGTCGGATTAAAAATAAAATCCATTAATTCTTTAGAGTATGTTAGATAGATAGATAGATAGATAGAGATAGATAGATAGATAGATAGATAGATAGATCTAAGCAGAGATAGATAGATAGATAGATAGATAGATAGATAGATAGATAGATAGATCTAAGCAGAGATAGATAGATAGATAGATAGATAGACACAAGCAGAGATAGATAGATAGATAGATAGATAGATACGATACGATATGAACTGTGCGAGATAGATAGATAGATAGATAGATAGATAGATAGATACGATACGATACGATACGATATGAACTGTGTGAGATAGATAGATAGATAGATAGATAGAGAGAGAGAGAGAGAGAGATAGATAGATACGATACGATATGAACTGTGTGAGATATAGATAGATACGATACGATACGATATGAACTGTGTGAGATAGATAGATAGATAGATAGATAGATAGATAGATAGATAGATAGATAGATGTAGAAATGAGATAAAGAGATATGATCAACCATATATGTGAGCCATTACGGACACATATAGGTGAGTAAATAACTAATTATTTAATCCATAGTGTAGACAAATCAGTGGCCAATGTAGTTAAACAGCGCTATAAATTATATATTCATAATTACACACACACACACACACATATATATATATAAATATATTCATAATTCCACATATACCTACATTTACAGCACGACTCACAGTTTCATGGTTTACCCATTCATCAGGTACAAAAAAGTTACGAACCATGAAAACTCTGAGTCTTACTGTAAACGTAGGTATATAATATATATATATATATATATATATATATATATATATATATATATATATATATATGGCCTCTGTATTCGTGGATTCCTTCAACTATATATATATATATATATATCTATATCTATATATATATATATATATATATATATATATATATATATATATATATATGGCCACTGTATTTTGGATTCCTTCACCTATATATATATATATATATATATATATATATATATGGGACACTCGTATTCGTGGATTACCTTCAACTATATATATATATATATATATATATATATATATATATATATATATATATATATATATATATATATATAAGGAAAAATCAAGACATCATCGAAGAATTCGGTAATAAATTTATTTGGTCGGAAAAATTTTCAATAGCTGCCTCATCAGACCAAAATTACAAAAATGATTTAAAATTATCTAGACAATATATTACATCACAAGAGAATAGGAAGTTCATGTCTAAATTAATTTCTATGTCAAGTAATTTAGACATTTACAATTTTGGCGCTCCCAACAAAGAAAATAAGATTTTTAAAAAATGCAGGAAAAACTAAAATTAATCAAAATTTCCTTGTCTTTAATATTCAACGAAACATGTTTAAAAGTAATCCATTGATGGGCGGAGAATATGTGGATTCAAGAAGTCAGTAGATAGCGAATCATATTTCATTTAATTGTTTTAATATGCATGCCCGATGATTGCGTTTAACATGAAACAGTCTGTCGCCTCTGAATGTTGACTTCAAAGGTCACTTATATATTTACACCCACTCTATATCTGATATTGAACACTTTATCCCATAAATATAGCACACCTCAAAACTATATTTTCTTCACACACACACACACACACATATATATATATATATATATATATATATATATATATATATATATATATATATATATATATAATGCAATGGACACAATTATTTAAATATATTTATTATTTATACGTTATTTTGTAGTTAGAAATATTTAAGTAAATGTTCTGTATCTAAGACTAAGAGCATTAATAACATTTACCAGCCTGAATGTCCGAGAAATTTTTTAGAAAATATTTGTCCTCCGACAGGAATCGAACCTGTAGCCGATATATAGCCTGACATGCTATACTATTTAGCTACAGAGAAAGCGTCTGGTTAGGAAATTAAAAAAAAAAGCAGTAATTCAACCTTGTAACCAAAACGCTTCCTCTGATATTGAAAAGTGTGAAAAAGTGAAAGCAATTTACTAAGACAATAGTGTTTAGAAAGTACTTTAATCGCAAGATCATCTATAGTCAATTTACGCCCAGGTTCTTACAACCTTTTCCCTTTTTTTGGCGGATTTTCTATGATCAAAATGTGGGATATTTAATAACAAAAGGGATAAAAACTTAAAGAAAAATGAAAAAGAAACTGAGTGAAATCGGCTATATATATATTATAAAGAGGTAATCATACAAACAAATAATTAGTAATGTTAATATAATTCGTTACCAAACATAATAATTAACTTACAAAAAATTCATTGAATGGTATGATCCTTATGTTTAAAACTGTAAGGTTGATTTGGTGTTGCAGGGCTAGTACTTTCGAAAATTTTACATTTTCATCTTCAGGCCGTAATTTTTTCCATTTTCAGGAAAACTCTAAGATGAAATAAATGTATTGTTACCGAAAGATGTTTTTTAAGAATGTGAAATTTTCGATCTCACTCAGTTTCTTTTTCATTTTTCTTTGTGTTTTTATTCCTTTTGTTATTAAATATCCCACATTGTGATCATAGAAAATCCGCCAAAAAATTCCCTCTTGAAATATATATACTCCTGAAAAATTTATTTCGGTTGAGCTCTCTGGGGAAGGAAATATGAGTTTGTAAACAGTGACTATTACGGCTGATAATGCAAGACTCTTCAGTAAAGCGAATCGAGTTCTCTTGGTCACTGTGCGTTTCTCTAAAAAATAAATACGCTTAAAATTCACCTTCTTCCCTGTCGTGCGCCAACGGCTTAGGAGTAAAAGCCAATTTAGCCGGGTTTCGATCCTAGCTAGAGGCAACCTGACGTCTAGCCACATTGATGAGCTGTGATACAGCGAAACAGTCTGTCTGTGGATTACAATGTATATACTAAATTCAACAGAGGGGAAAAGAAACTATTAGAGTAAAACATAAAGTTGCATCTAGCTAGTTCAACAGTAAAATGGTGAGACCTAGTTGGCAATCTAGTAACACGCTTAAACTCGTGCAGTCAGTGCCCAAGGAGAAAAGATCATCAGAGCAACTGCCATGAAAATATTTGTAGAAAAGACAGAGGGATGACACATTGCGCCAGTTAGAAAGAAACTGGAGTCGAGATGCCAGGTCAGGATAGATTACATTACAGATATAAACTTTACACAAGAAATATTTATTTTTCAACGTTAAACCCTTCTTTTTCAATGCACTTAATTTGGTGGTGAATATATAGGCACATCATTAAATCTGTAGCTTAACGGTAGGTTTTATTTTACATAAATGCTTATTCTTAGCATACTCTCCTCTCTTGTCAATGCACTTAATTTAACTTGATGACGTATATGAAAACGGAATCAATAAGTCTGTTGGGTGATGGCGCGAGAAGTATTTCATACGACAAATGTTTATAGAAATGAGAAAGGGATTGTGGGCTGCCAACAACATCAGGCCAAACTCATCACTGGCGACACCGACACTTACCAAGTGATGATACTTAACAATTGAAACGCACTTCAGAGTAATAAATGCCCTGCAAGCATGGCATCAGCTTCCACAGAGACAGCAGAATCGAGGACAACTTTTCTTCTTTCTTTTTTTTTTGAATTGCCACGGTCTGTCTACTATACATAAGGAGTACAAAAATTCACAGGCTCTGCAGGTCACAAGACATCAAGTTCGAAAGTAGTTCAACAACCTTTCGTTGATATCTTTACCGAATCAAGCCCCTCCGTCGTAAAGAAAAAAAAAATGACTAGAAACTCTGTGTATTCCATTCTATGCTATTTTGATAAAGAATAAATAAAAAAAGAAGAAATGCCAGCTGTTTCATAAAAATAAGTTTGGAGGAGCGCTCGAAAAATTATTTTAGGAGATAGATGCCGAAATCAGGCATAGCTGATCATATACGAAGACAAAAGAATGTTCATCAGGAGTGTAAAAAATATTTTAGTAGGTACATTCTGAAATCAGGCATGGCAGATCATATACGAAGACAAAAAGGATGTTCATCAGGAACGTAAAAAATGTTCTAGTAGATAGATTCTGAAATCAGGCATGGCTGATCATATAGGAAGAAAAAAGGATGTTCGCCAGGAGCGTAAAAAATTTAGGGGATATATACTCTGAAATCAGGCATGGTTGACCATATATTAAGAAAAAAGGATGCTCAACACCTGAGGAATTAAATAAAAATAATAGACAGCAAAGATAAGACGAGGATAAGACGAGAGAAAAAATCAGCGCACACGTCATGGGGGAAAATAACTCAAGCCGTGAACTCTTTCGAATCTTTTTTCTTTTTGTTAGTTCATTCAATACAAGGCTCAAGAGCCACTTAAGGTAGAGGGTTATTGATTGAGATTGTGAGGGAGGTGGAAGGCGGAAGGAAGAGACTATTATGAGGACGAGATAGATATCGGTTGACTCAGGACTTAGACCAAGATTGTAGTTGCCAGGAGAAAACTCTCTGGGAAATTTGCTTAACGAAGTAACAGTTCTGAAGAAGAAACTGTCTGAACGGAACTTGTTTTCTATCAAAGGAGCACGAAGGAAGTATGATTGTTTTGCCAGCGTGGCGGGTCCGAGATGGAAAAGTCAAACAGAAAACTTGTCAAATTCAAATATTTTCATTTTGTACCTTCTTCTTCTTCTTCTCTTCTTCTTCTCCTCCCCCTCTTCTTCTTCTTCTTCTCCTCCTCCTCTTCTTCTTCTTCTTCTCCTCCTCCTCCTCTTCTTCTTCTTCTTCTCCTCCTCCTCCTCTTCTTCTTCTTCTTCTTCTCCTCCTCCTCCTCTTCTTCTTCTTCTTCTTCTACTCCTCCTCCTCTTCTTCTTCTTTTTCTCCTCCTCTTCTTCTTCTTTTTCTCCTCCTCTTCTTCTTCTTCTTCTCCTCTTCTTCTTCTTCTTCTCCTCTTCTTCTTATTCTTCTCCTCCTCTTCTTCTTCTTCTCCTCCTCCTCCTCTTCTTCTTATTCTTCTCCTCCTCTTCTTCTCCTCCTCCTCCTCCTCTTCTTCTTCTCCTCCTCCTCCTCCTCCTCTTCTTCTTCTTCTCCTCTTCCTCCTCTTCTTCTTTTTCTTCTTCTCCTCCTCCTCTTCTTCTTCTCTTCTTCTTCTCCTCTTCTTCTTCTTCTTCTTCAAATAATGACCTGTATTCATGCTTATGATTCTTTGTAATATTTGATTAAAGTTGTTTTACTCAAATCTTTAACTGTGCAATAGGGGAATTTCTGGGATTATTTAATAAGCGTGGAACGCGTAAGGAATTTATTCAATCATTAACTTAAGAATTAAAATTCGCCAAAATTTCAAATAGGCAAACCGTGCAATGTTCATGGATTCTGTTATTATATTAATATGACATGTTCAAACATGTTAGGTAATATAGTAAAATGCTATATATTTATATGGTATGTTGTTATATATTAGGTAGTATACTATACCATTCAACCATGCTTAGAATATTGCTGCCACAAATGGCCCGTTACCCGTCCTATTTACCTTGAGCTCCTTGATAAGATCCAAAGAAGTACAGTATTATTGGTCCTGATCTGGCGGCTCAACTCCAGTCACTCTCCCACCATCGTAAAGTTGCCTCTTTATGTCTTTACTATAAATACTTTCATGGTAATTGTTCGAATGAGCTCTTGGCTTTGGTAGATTGGGGATTACATTTTTAAATTGTTATTTTATAAACGCACAGACAAGAATTGCACATATGTGGACTAGTTAGGATTTCATAGAGACATTGAGGTATTATGGTGAATGTTGTAAGAATGGTAAGTAGGAATGTGATGTAAGGAATATTGTGGTATGTTTGGGTCAGTGATAGTGGCTAAGTTTAATGTTAAGACATAAGAAGATCATCTTTTTTCTCATTCCCAATTTTGGCCTTGAGCCACATTTCTGTATATAATGCGGAACAAGTATTGCGCTTTGCACTGGTACCTAGGGTTTTTGAATTTAAGCGCAGCACTAGACTGGCGTCGAATCAGTTGAGCTGGCTAGATGTAGCCGTAAATTCTATGTTAATAGTTTCTTTTCACGCACTTCCAGCTCCATGCTTTCCAGCCAACTTTAATCTGCAAAAATTTAAATGCAAAGTCGTTCGCTGACTACTCTCTTCTCTTTCTGTTAATCATTAATGTTTCTGTTCCTAATTTTTCCACACTCTGTTGGTTAGATCCAGTGACAGAACCCAAAGAGTGAGTTCAATACCCGGTTAAGGCAGTGGAGAACTTTCAGAGGGAAAATTAACAGGAGATAACTGATAACTAAATATGGCACGTGGAACTAGAACAGCCTACCCCAGTGAGCGAAACAAAGGCTTCAGTTCGACATTCCAACCACCGGAGCGTACAACGGCCGAAACGTCGTAGTAAATATGGCGACAAAGATAAGGACAATAGTGTAAATAATGTATATTGGTAATATATTAATATATTGTGTATTGTTACATATTGGGTACTATAGTGTATTAATATACGTTTATATTGATTAAATGGATCATTTTCTATGGCTTATCTACACTTTGTAGGTTAAACCGAGAAAAGAATTTTAGATTGTAAGAATTTTTATGTATTGGAGATAAAAATGGTATAGTGATACAAGTCTTAATAATTAACCCATAGCTGGGGGAGAAGAGGTGGATTTATACCAAGGTTATCTGCGTGTATATGAATATAGCAAACCCAGCTAGAATTAGAACTCGATTCTCCGATAAACAATTCCGAACGATCTACGCTTACAGCATGTGGTATTCCAAAGCGGTCACCCATAGAGGTACTGCCCAGACTCGACGTTGCTTAACTCCGGTGACCGTAACGTGATGCGGCCTTAAGCCACTTTTATACTGGGTACGATACTATGTTAATATACTATTCTATAATAATTATACGATATATATTTACATATTGGATGCTATACTATATTAATATACATGTCTGATTAAATAAATTACAAACATTATGTATGCTTATTTCTAGCATAATCCTTTCATATTCACGAATATTTTTCCGTGTATTACAATCAAATGAGGCAAGAAATGCACTGCAAATAGTGAAAATCACTTTTATTTCCCAAGTACTTTCTATCTCTTTCTGAGATTATCATCAGGGGTGCAACTGGTAACTTGAACTTTTCGGTGTCTCTTCACACACACACACACACATACACACACACACACACACACACACACACACACACACACACACATTTGAGATATTTAAAAAAGCTAGCAATAATAAGCCATAATAATTCTGCGTCGTCATATGAAAATTAAAAAATTAAAATCTAATCACTATCAATGGTCTGCAAGACTAGTTTGTTAATTCTCCTGCTTTAGAAAAATCTATCTATACAAACACACACACATATATATATATATATATATATATATATATATATATATATATATATATATATATATATATATATGTGTGTGTGTGTGTGTGTGTGTGTGTGTGTGTGTGTGTGTGTGTGTGTGTGTTGGGGACTGTCGGTAGTGTGCTAGCACGAAGTCACAAGTCAAAGTCATCGTGACCGAGGCTTTGAGTGTGCTGGCCTTGTTCAGATTGTTGATTATTCTAGGTAACACGCTCTCTCTCAGAAACTGTAACTAAGGTTGGATCTCTGTGTGTTGAACAAACACAAATGTACCTGAACGAGCGCCTGAATTAGGGATTGCATAGCCGCTCTAGTAGGCGGGTATCCTCGAATACGAGTAGCCAGCTAATATATATATATATATATATATATATATATGTATATGTATATGTGTGTATATATATATATATGTATGTAAATATATATGTATGTAAATAAATATATGTATATAAATGTATATATATGTATGTATATATATATATGTATATATATATATATATATATATATATATATATATATATATATATATATATATATATATATATATATATATATATATATATATATATATATGTGTCTGTGTATGTGTATGTGAGTGTGTTCATAAAAGTGCTTCTGTTAGAATTGAAAGTATCGTAGAAATGAAAGACGCAAAATCTTTTGTTGGGAAAATTAGATTTAAAAAGAAAATGTCTGTTTTTATCGGCTTGTAATCGGCGAATTACGACGTCTGATGCTGGAATTGGAATGGGTAGAATATGTTAGCACATTAAAGTAATTGAAAAAGAAAATAAGATTCAACATGAAAAACATTTTTTTTTTTTTGTTTTTTTTTTAAGGGTTAAATATATTTTGAAGATTTTGAAACGATGAACGAGACGGAACAAAAATAGAAGGACAAGAGAGCAGCAAAAAAAGAAAAAAAAAAGAAAAAAAAAAGAAAAGGGCCCGAATATTAAGTAGAGGTTTGTCAAAATAAAATTTTAAAAAATGAAAAGACATTAAAATTGAAAGAGGAAGAAAGATATTTCAAGTGTGTAAGATGTCAATAAACAAAAATGAATGAATTATGAGTGAATCTTTATTAAAAGAATAAAAATCTCAAAGCGGTTTTATTTTTTATTTATTTTTAGACTGAGGAACATCTCCAGTTGTGATAATAAAAAAAATTAAGAAGACGAAAGTGACAGGGAAAACTAAAAGAAAACAAGAAAAATTGATAATGAGAGAAAAAGAAATAAAATGAAAGATATAATCAAAATATCGTTAAAGGAAAATGAACGAAATGGTAGAGAATTGGAACAAGAAAGAAAGGAATAGAAAAGAAAACAAATGGAAAGAGTGAGTAAGTGAGTAAGTGAGTGAGTGACAGAGAGAGAGAGAGAGAGAAACTAAAACGAAAAAAGAAATAGAATGAAAGAAAGTGAGAGAAATAAATAAGATTAAATAGAGGGCAATAAACAAGGGGTAAAGAAAAAGGCAAAGATAAGGTGGAAAGAGAGAGAGAGAGAGAGATAGAGAAGAGAGAATGACCAAGTAATGAAAGACGGTAAAAAGAAAGAAAAAAATGAATTTGAAAGAAGACAAAAAGAAACGCCAAAGAGATGCAGTAGGAGGGCCAAAAAGACAGAAAGAATGGACAGAATGAGAGTGAAAGCAAAGAAAGAAAGAAAGAAAGAAAGAAAGAAAGAAAGAAAGAAAGAAAAGGGAGAAAATTTAAGAGATAGATAGATAGATAGATAGATAGATGAACAGACTGCGATAGATGAACAGACTTAGATAGATAGATAGATAGATAGATAGATAGATAGATAGATAGATAGATAGATAAAAAAATTAACAAAAGGAACAAAGAGCTGAATTTCAGTGAAGAAAAAATTAGTGTAAAAAAAAAGAAAGGACAAAAGAAAAATCGGAGCAAAATTCGAGAGTAAGAAGTAAAAAAATGAAAGAAGAAAACGAAGAAAGAAAGAAAGAAAGAAAGAAAGAAAGAAATAAAGAAAGAAAGAAATGAGAAAAATGCAAGAATGGGTAGAAACGAAAAAAGATGGAAAATGGAAAAGTAAACTTACAGAGAAAAAAATGAACGAAGCAACAAATAAAAGAAAAAAAAGAATAAAAGAAAGAAAGAATTGAGTGGCAGTGAAAGTAATATGATGATACGAATTATGAAAAAAGAAAAGAAACAGGAAGAAAATTTGGAAGTAAAATGAGGAACGAATGAAAAAAGATGAAAAATAGAAAATAAAATAAAATGATAGAGATGAAAAAAAAAAAAACAAAAGAAAGAAAAATCTGAATTATTGAAGGAAAAATGATAGTTGTAAAAAGTCTAAAGAAAGACAGAAAGAAAGAGGAAAGAAAAGAGAAGAAAAAAGAGAAAGATGTAAGGACGACCGAAATAACGAAAGAAAGAAAAAGAAGACTTAAAGAAATAAAAAGAAAACGAGGAAGAACAAAAGTGCGAAGAAAGAAAAAAAGTAAAAAAACTGAGAGAAATTATAAGGAAATGTTTCTCAAGTGAAGGTGCAAGAAAGAAGGAAAGAAAGAGAAAGAAAGAACAAACAGACAGACAAACAAACAAACAAAAAGTAAAAAGAAAAGAACTCGAAAAATTAAGGAAAATATGATTTTCAAGTAAAGGTGCTTCAGCGTAAAGTCATGGCTAGCGAGCTCGTCCAGCAATCCTACTGCTAGAGTGAGTTCGATCCTTATGCTGTTCCCTGTAGTGTAATTGTACCAGACTAATTTCTGTTTAGTATTAAATATCAAAAGAAGTGCTCACAAGAGAGGGAAGCGGATTATTTGTAAAGAAGTCGAGGTTTGTAGACGGCAATCAGTCGCAGAGGAAAATGGATTGTCATACGTCGTAAATATTGGCGTGTATGTGATTCTATCTGGGCCTGTGTTGTCTGGCTCTGAGCACCGAACGAACGAGAAAAGAGGGAGAAAAAGAC
>CAHIKZ030001114.1:1882500-1887500 GCA_903632075.3 Acanthosepion pharaonis
AATACGATCAAATTCATCAGACCTACAAATTCAAAAAGAAAATAGAAAAAACAACTCCGGGAATAAAATACATATACATGGTATAGTATAGTATAGTATAGAAAATTAAGAAGTGCCGATTCCGCTACCTTGCTTTCAACCTTTCAATATCAATTGATTTAGCGCTTCTAACAATTTTACTAAATTAGCCGACCATGTGTGGAAATTAAAAATGAAAAATAAAAAAAAAAGTTTAGATTGTAAACTGGAAAGTTTTTAAAAAAAGTAAAACCTTACAACAATCATAGCAATATCTGCAACATTTGTCATCAAGAGAAATTAGCTATAATAACATTTGCAGACCAAAAAAATCTTTTAAACCAGAGATCGGAAATTATGCCCCGTTGTATTCATATTAAAAAATTCCCTTTGAGTTCATTTGAAGTGGGATAAAGGGAACGTATGTATATCGCATTTAATCCCCCATCGATATATTTCCAGTACACTTGATATCCCCTCCACCTCCTCCTCCTCCTCAACTTCTACCACACCTCACGTCGTTCCTTATTCTTTATTATATATATATATATATATATATATATATATATATATATATATATATATATTTTAAATATAACGTTAATAAATTTTTATTTAAAAAATATGAAGCGTTAGGAAATCAATCGCCGGAAAATAGCAAAAAGTAGAAACTAAGGTAGCAGAATTGGCTGATTTCCTAATTTTCTGTACTTAAAGACACCACATATTAAATTTTTATCCTTTTATATGTGTATTGAGCACTTTCTAATACTGCTGTTTCCTGGTCTAATTCAGTTCTGACTTTTAAACTTTCTTTATTATATATACATATATCGTTTCGGTTAGCAAGGTCGATTTTACTGTTTTTATGGAGAATTGTAGTTAAAAACAGTAAAATCGACTTTGCTAAGCGAAACGCTCATATGTGGCTAAATCGGTAAAGCGCGAACCTGTATCCTATCCGTGTAGGATACAGGTTCGATTCCGGTCAGAGGAAGCATATTTTCTATGAGAATTTCTCGCACATTCAGGCCGGTAAATGTCGCTAATAATGTTTACTATAAACAGAGTATTTACTTAAATATATGTATCTATAAAAGAACTGTAAATAAAAAAAACCTGAATATATATATATATATATGTGTGTGTGTGTGTGTGTGTGTGTGTGTGTGTGTGTATTAATAATAATAAATCTAGATTATTTCTTCGGCGGAAGCACATCAGTAGTTTTCTGCATGCTGCAATCGACATGCGCTTATTGCAGACTCACTGTGCTACCGGAAAAACACGTATATATATATTATTAATATGAATTGATATATAATGTGTATTTTTCAATATATAAATATATACGTATAAATGTATATATATATATACATATACATATATATATATATATATATATGTGTGTGTGTGATATCTATATATGTTTATTATATTGTATATATATCTGTATGTGTGTGTATATTGTGTATATGTATAAATATATATGTATGTATTATATTGCATATGTATGTGTATATATATATATATATGTGTGTGTGTGTGTGTGTGTGTGTGTGTGTTTTGTGCATTATATATAATGTAATTTATCATTAGTATAATTTTAGCTGTTTTACTGAGCACTATTTTATTAGTACCAGTACTCAATAAACAATGTATCTATCTATCTATCTATCTATCTATCTATCTATATATATATATATATATATATATATATATATATATATGCATGTGTGTGTGTGTCCGTGTGTGTACGTGGGTGTGTGTCTTGTCTGTCTGCAGATTAAACAAACAACAAAACAAAAAAAACTCCATAAAAACATACTGCTCTCACACAACACAGTATAGAAAACAACACAAATGTTCTATTTACTACGAAAATTAAACCCCTCTTAAAATGGATAAAATTATCTAAAAGGGCACGGGACAATTTTTTCAACGAAAAGCGGAAAAAAAAAGAGTTCCTGTAGTATATATATATATATATATATATATATGAAAAAGGGTGCTGGGAGTAAAAAAATACAGTGCTCGATGTAAAAGAATAGAACTAGTAAAAATAAATATAAACTTTATCGTGCATTAAGGTATATATATATATATATATATATATATATATATATATATATATATATATATATATTAATTTTAAATAAAGTACAGAGTAACTCGTAAAGGAGTTTATTACAATGGTACACCGTAGAAAAAGACCTCAATGTCATATTAAATATAAGATCCTTTTATATTTCGAAATAAATTCTCGGTGAACGGTAAACAACTACAACTGAATGTGTTATGCGTTTTTATGCAATCATGAGGTAATCATCAACAGTTATTTGTAAAAATGGGCAGAATTTTTTTTTAATTCCTTTCGCGAATTCAAGATGATACACAACGGCAGTTGATGGCTAAATTTTAGGCACATACACACACTGAGAATTGTGTAAAAACGCATGAAAATGGTAGTTATTTTATATATATATATATATATATATATATATATATATATATATATATATATATATATATATATATGTATGTATGTATGTATGCAAATATGCAAATAAATGTTATTCACTTAGCTGTTTGAGTTACCTTCAGCATCCTGACTTCATAGTTTCGTAGACGCAGCCTCCAGCAATCTCTCCGTCCACCTGTCAGAGTATCAGCAATTGACTGTTTATATTTTCGTTATATATATATATATATATATATATATATATATATATATATATATATATATATATGTGTGTATGTAAAACATTAATGAAATATGCTGTTAACACTGGCTGTTTGTGTAAAATTTGGCAAATATACATTAATTAATTACACTGAGCAATGTTAAAATGTACATAATGATTCATAAAATCATTAAATATTTTTCTGTCAGTCAGTTTTTATATACATACATACATACATATATATATATATATATATATATATATATATATATATATATATATATATATATATATATGCACCAAACACATAGATCATCGAACGAACTGTCAGAACACCAACATACAGATTGACCATTCCAGGTTGGGTCTGAAGTTCTAACAAATATCGCCTGAAGAAGGCTGAAGCATACAAACGACCGAAGCGTTGTGAATTAGAGGCGATAGTCTGTTTTATGTTAGACTAATCGTCAGGTCCTCAATTGGCCTGACGATTGCGTCTAGCATGAAACAGACTGTCGCCTCTAAGTGTTGACTTCAATGTTCACTTTTTATATTTACACATGCTCTATCTCTGATATTGAGCACTTTATCCCATAAATATAGCACACCTTAAAACTATATTTCTTCATATATATATATATATATATATATATATATATATATATATATATATATATATATGCCTTATACAAAAATGTTATAGTAGAAAATATTATAGTAGATTCCTTTTTATTTATTTAATAGTAGTCGATTGGCCTTTTCGAGAGATTTAACGAATTTGTGTAGGGGCTTTGATCCAGTGTGCTTTACCACTCGGCCACGATGAACTTGAGATCAAACAAAGTTCTATTTTCCATTTTTAAGGAAAGTACATCCTCTTCACGCAGATTATTTTCTCGAATACTTCATATCTACTCAGTTTCGCATCCGAAACGTCAAAGCAATTCTTAAAAGAATTAATGGATTTATCTTCAATCTTATTACTTATTACTTCAAACGTTATTATAATTGATATTTTGTATTTGAAATAGATACCTGGGTACGTAGTTTCTTTACTAAGATAATTGTATAATCAATTCGAACGTTATAAAGTGAAAAAAAATAAAGATTTTATTATAGTCGGGTAATATTTTATAAAAGTGTTGTAATCTAGAAAGGGTTACTAAATGACGAATAACTAATACTCGCCAGCGGCATGAAGTAGGTAAACCACTGCTAGTGGTGGACTACTTAGACACCATATTACCCCCACTTACAATAGTGCCCAACGTGTTTAGCATCGACTGAGACATACCCATTAGTGTTCATATGTATGGTATATAACAGTTATACTCCAAGAAAATAAATAATATTTATAAATGGCAACAGATTTTACAAAAACAGGGCATTTTACTATACTCTTGAAGAGAGATTTTTACTTGAAATGAAGCAAACTTTACAAGTGGGTATAAACGAATAGGTGTAACAAACAAAAACAAAAACAAAAAAAAAAACACATAACCGACCTAGCGAACTTGAGTAAATCGATGGCTGAACAATGTTTAGGAGAGATAAAAAAAAGACAAAATTTATTAAGGGCTACAAAGGAAAAGAAATTATGGAGAGCCATGATCACCAACGTCCTCATCTTTGTTGTAACTTCCGGCATTCCTCAGGTGTATATCGATCTAGGTAACCTATTGGAAATACTGAACTGAACCCTTTATTTAATCTACGAAGTTAAACTCTTCTCATTCCACTGCTCATATCTAGGAATATTATCTAGTTCTTATTTTATTTAGTACTATTCAATTATTACTTGTGCATTTCCAGTGAGAGCAAGTAAACACTGCCCGACCCAGGGATTGAACTCACAACCACTATCTCTCTCCAATTGTCACGTTGAAAAACAATTATTTTTTTTCAAATTTTATGATTATATTTCTCATGTATCTTAATCATATTTTTGCATATTTTATTTTAATTTTATTTTTTTTTAAAAAATTGCATCACTTACATTTGTCTGATGTTCTAGAATGAAGAATTTTAATTATTTATTCATTAGTTGACATATATCTCCATCCCTTTTGTCATTCAATAGAATTCTTTGTCTGGCGTTTCGAGAAGGATTTTCATTATTCCACACATTATTCGATGAATAAAATATGCTTCAGCTGTTAAATCATATTCCCGAAAACTGAATAAATACCTTCGTATATAAGAGCGTACATGATAGATATAATAATTTTGTCTTTTTGCTATCTCTTCCTGTTCTGTCAACCATTGACGCAATCTTATTAGTTAAGATATGCGCCGTTT
>CAHIKZ030001114.1:1897500-1907500 GCA_903632075.3 Acanthosepion pharaonis
GTGTGTGATAAAAAATAGTTTTACGACATGCCATATCAGGGATAGAGCGTATGTAAATATAAAAGTGGACATTGAGGACATAGCCAGAATAGCCGAATGCATGAAACAGCTCTGTGTCGTTTATATATATATATATATATATATATATATATATATATATATATATATATATATATAGTAATATATATATATATATAATATATATATATATAAATATATATATATATATATATAATATATATATTTATATATGTATACGTATGTTATATATATTATTTATATATAATATATATATATATATATATATATATATATATAGATAGATAGAGAGAGAGAGAGAGAGAGAGAGAGATAGATAGAGAGTAATGGAAACAAATGTTGGTATATAAAACTGCTTGAATTATATAACAACCCCTCGCCTGACCCTTTCTATTTCGTGCCTTTTGTCTGACTGAAACGTTGAAATGCATAAATTCTGTATTATTTTTTTCGACCTTTTTTTTTTTTTGCTTTCACAGTTAAAATTTATTTCTGACACGGAACTCTATCTTTTCGTCTGCCGAAATAAGCTTATTCCTCATATTATCATTATATATATATATATATATATATATATATATATATATATATATATATATATATCGAGAGAGGAAGAGAGAGGGGAGAGTTGTTCGTTATGATCAGGATAGAAGGGCAACTGAATTAATAACCCGTTTGTTCGTGTTGATATAGATTCAAGTCTGTAAAATAACTACTTGCTAAATGAATATATACATACATACATATATATATATATATATATATATATATATATCCCCTATGGGGTACCGTCATTAATCGGACGTGCTTAATCGATTCAGCCACGGATATTCTAAAGTACGTTTTAAGCAAAACAAATTAATTAATTAATTAATGGATTAATTATTATTATTTAATCCATTTCATAAAATATATTTATATCAACATGTGCGCAATTATATATATAGATATATGTGTTAGGCTGAGTCATAAGTAATTTCCGTTCAGGTAAACCAACGGCAATGACATAGCTTAGTTATTGCACGGCAGTGGAAAATGTTGTTCTGCGTCATGATAACACAAAGCCTCATACAGCAGGAATCGCACCAGTGGGTGGGTCTGGAATTATAACTTGAGTGGTTTGTTCGACCATACAACACAGGGAAACTTTTTCGGTCGCTTTCAAACGCTTTCATGCCCAAAACTTTCTCTAATGGTAATCAGAGTTCGTCGACAAAGTACTTTTTTCACGTCAAAACCTGCGATTTTTTTTTTTAATGGATCCAAGAGCCGCCTTATGAGTTGCATCAATCATTGCAAGTAATGGCGAATAAAATGTAATTATACATTATTTATCAGGAACAAATTTTATAAGCTGTTTAGGAAAATGTCGTTTTCCTCCATGAGAAGGCAATTCTGCAAACAGTAAAGGAAAAGAAAATTAGGGAACTCGGTTTGTCTCTTCTACACCATTTTCTCCTGAAAAATAGCAGGTAGCGCCCTAGACAGCTCAGTTGGTTTAGACTACACAACCTTCTCTGAAAAATAAGACGTAGCCTCCTAGACACCTAGGTTGGTTTAGACTCCACAATTTTCTCTGAAAAATAAGACGTAGCCTCCTAGACACCTCAGTTGGTTTAGACTACACAATTTTCTCTGAAAAATAAGACAGCGCCCTAGACATCTCAGTCGGTTTAGACTACACAATTTTCTCTGAAAAAATAAGACGTAGCCTCTTAGACACCTCAGTCCGTTTAGACTACACAATTTTCTCTGAAAAATAAGACGTAGCCACCTAGACACCTCAGTTGATTTAGACTACGCAATTTTCTCTGAAGAATAAGACAGCGCCCTAGACACCTCAGTTGGTTTAGACTACGCAATTTTCTCTGAAACATAACAGGTAGCGCCCTAGACACCTCAGTCGGTTCAGACTACGCAATTTTCTCTGAAATATAACAGGTAGCGCCCTAGACACCTCGGTCGGTTTAGACTACACAATTTTCTCTAAAAAATAAAACATAGCGCCCTAAACACCTCAGTAGGTTTAGACTACGTAATTTTATCTGAAAAATAGGATGTAGCGCCCTAGACACATCAGTCGGTTTGGACTACGCAATTTTCTCTGAAAATAATAATTTTCTGTTTATTGGCTTTCAAAGCTTTTATGCTCATATCATTAACAGACATTAATTACAATTGAATAGTGGGCCTGATCCTCACTGAGTATCCCATACTATTCCGTCTTGTGCCGCATCTAATTCACCAGACTTTCCGTTTTCCTTTCTCGGGACACTTCCACCTGGTGTTATGACTAGCAAACTTGTCACACTTAATCAATTACAATTGCGTAGTAAGTTTGATTACTCACTGGATGCGCCATAATAGCAAACAAATCTCGCGAGATCAATAACGATTGAATAGTGAGTTTGTTCCTCACTGGATCCTCCTTAATGTCGGCCTTGTACCATGCTTAAACTACGCTTAGTATGTCCCTCTTATCTCGATCGCTGCTGACCGCTTTGATGTAGAAGACATTCACCTTTGGAAACCAGATTCAAAAGTTTTGTAGTTTACTACCCAGAGAAGAGATCGAACTCACAGTTACCATGCAACTCAGTTCACGGACCAATACTTTAATTTACCAGTGTAATTTATCGTAGATTTTACTCAGTTGTCCTATTCACCAGATATTAAACTTGATTACTGTCTGGATTACTTCGGGATTGTGCTGGTCAAACTCTTTGCCTTCCGGTAGAGAGGATCCCCAAACGAGGCTATGTCGAAGGGCAGAGTCTTGTCACGAGAGACAGCTACCCGACCCCGTTTTTTACGGGGTCTACGGTGAATTTTTTGACCGATTCTACTGATTCGGATACCCGACAATAAATTCGGCTTCGTGCCACATCTGACCGCGTGGGGTGGTTGGTAGATATCCTGCAGTTGGAGATACGTCTCCAGCTGTGATGGTCAAACTCTTTGCCTTCCGGTAGAGATGATCCCCAGACGAGGCTACGTCGAAGGGCAGAGTCTTGTCTCGAAATTATTGACCGAGCCTACTGGTGGCTCGGATACCCCACAATAAGCTCGGCCTTGTGACACATCTGACCGCGTGGGGAGTTTAGTTAATATCTCACCAGATATTAAACTCTTGACTAAGCAGTTATACGAGTCTTTCCAGAATTCTTTGAATGAAGAATACATTCCTTGGAAGACTAGAGTCATTCTTTGCAGAAAAGGATTACGAAAAAGTCAGAGAGGATGAAATTCTAAATATGGCAAAACAAAACAAAAAATTGGTTGTTCAATTACGACTAAGGAGTGAGTTCGATACTCACTGAGAGCTCCAAACATTCGAAATTTGTGCCATATCTAAACTAAGCTTAGAAAATCAGCATGAGCACTTCGATGTGGTGTAATGGTGAACAAGCTTATATCGCCTGATCAATTACGAGGAACTAATGAGTTCGTCCTCACTGGGCGCCTCATACTTCCGGCTTTATACCACTATGTGTGCGTTTATTTTCTTAAATATCTACACACTGTCGTATATTTTATATATATATATATATATATATATATATATATATATTATAGTAATTCGTCGAGCCTAGAAGAATCGTCAACGCAATGCGGAAAGCACTGGACGGCCGTTTCGTCCTGTCTGGGACTCATCAGCATTGCGCATCAATACCAAGAATCGAACCTGTGTAGGTTAGTATGACGTTTGCGTTATTATCGAAACAGTAACGATGAGTCCCAGACAGGACGAAACGACTGTCCAGTGCTTTCTGCATTCTGTTGACGATTTAGGCTCGACGAATTACTACAAGATTAGCCCTAAATCCCCAAATGAATCCACACACACACACACACACATATATATATATATATATATATATATATATCTATATGTATATTTGTGTGTGTGTGTGTGTGTGTGAAAAGTGTGTGTATATAAATATAAATATAAATATATATATATATATATTATTTATGTATTATATTCGTGGTACTTTATTAGAAAGCGCTCAATATCAGATAGAGCTAACATATTTGGTTGGATTAATGTGAGTTGTGACCTGGGTTTCACACAATCGTCAGACAAACGTCAAGACGATCGCAAAAGCGTGAACCCCAGGTTCACTAAACTCATATCAATCCAACCAAATATATATATATATATATATATATATATATATATATATATATATATATAGATAGATAGATAGATAGATAGGAAGAAAGAAAGAAAGAATAGGTGGGGGATTATAAACATATTTGATGTAAGATGATTTAGGAAATTACATATATTTTCTTTCGATGGGAATATTTGTATTTCGATAAAATTTGCCGAGATATACGATCTATCTATCTATCTATCTATCTATCTATCTATCTATCTATCACAGCCTATTTCTTATCTGTCACAGTCTGTTAATAACTGTCCATGTCAAACTGTTTATGTTTCTCTCTAATTCTACATACATCTGTGTATCTATGCTATACTTTTTGCAACTATCTCAGATTGTCCATCCTTATATGTATATATGGGTGTGTGTATGCGCGCGCGTGTGTGTGTGTTATATAACGTACCTATGAACACTAATGGGTATGTTCCACTCCTCGTAAACACGTTGGACACTATTGTAAGTGGGGCTAATATGGTGTCTAAGTAGTCCACGACTAGCAGTGGTTTACCTACTTCACACCTCTAGTGAGTATTGTATTTTGTTGATGTTATAAAGATTACCATTTCATTTCCAACCTCCGTTTTGGTTATACCCCATTCAGTAACCATTTCTAGGTTACAACAGTGTGTCTTTGTCTCTCTCTCTCTCTCTCTCTCTCTCTCCCCATATATATATATATATATATATATATATATGAAAAACCTCTAATTAAATTTAACACCAATCTGTGACTAAAAGTATCATGTGGACGGAAAGGTAGTTGATGTTACCATCACACAATTCACAGGCCGCAAGAAGTAATGCAATATTCATGTGTATGAGAATGACTATTGTATTGTATTTTTACAGACTGAGGATGGTTTAAAAGTATTATTAACCACATTTACGTCAACATGAAACTTTTAGTCGTGGAATGCGATAAAATCTAAGTACTGTTTTTCCATATATTTTATGTTTGCTCTGTTTTTATATATATATTTTATATACCTTACATTGAGCACTGTGTCTATATATATATATTTTATATATATATATATATATATATATATATATATATATATATTTGTGTTTGTGTGCGTGTATTATACACTATGTTACATGACTATTTTTAATCTTGATGTTTCCGACTATTGTTAACCACTTACTGAAATCAAGTTCTCAGTTGCTTTGTTTAGTCGAAACATAAAAGTAACTACGAAAAGACAAACAAACTGCAGGTGCCCATGTCCGGCTTTTGAGCGGAGATGAAAGCCAGAATTTACGATGTTGAATTTTAACGCAGGTCATCTCCATTAGGAAGTTTAGTGCAACACAATTATTATACAAGGTTCTTGCTATGTAACTACCTGCTGTACAAAGCAAACCTGAGTAAATATCAAAATTATGACTGTAATTTAATGCAACGTAGTTTGTATATATGAGCGATTGCTGAAAAGTACTGGGTATATATATATACATATATATGTATATATAAATAAAAAGAAAGAACAGTAAGATATATAATCCAGTGTTCTTATAGATATTTTATTTTTACAAAATAGTGCTCAATGTAAATTTACAGAGCATTAATATTATAAATTAATTGATTTAAAAATATGGTTTTTTCCACACAACAGTTCTAACCATGTTTCAAAATGGAAGAAGCCCTGAATTTAATTTTGTAATTAAATTAAAGACATTAGTTCCATTTCATCACCAAGCGAATTTTGGATAACTTTAAAATTGTCAAGTTAATTAATCGTAATATACTTGATGTGATAATAATTCTACAAACTGGTGGATTCTCATTACATTTAATTGTTATTAAAAAAAAAAATAAAAGCAAAAATATTTCAAATCGTAGTTAACAAAAAAGTATTTCAACCTAAACACCCCCTAAAAATCTTTAAATATACGAAGGAAAAAATGCCGTGAGAATTTTTGCTGTTAACAATAAAAAATCCAGACGACACGCTTTTAACGGATGTTATTTTTTCATTGAAAAATACATCCCTACCCACTACAAAAACGTAGCAATAACTGATACATTAAAATATAGACATAATGAACACCCAGACACCCCTCGTCTAGTAAAAATGGATTCATCTGTAACCTTGGAAACATGAATTATGATTTTAGCTGTGTCTTTAAAACCCAGTAATTTTAAAAGTTACTCAAAATTGTTTGAGGATGAAATGGAACTAATGTCTTAATTTAATTACAAAATTAAATTGGGGCTTTAGCTTCCATTTTTGAAAACATGGTTAGAACCAGAAGCGGAAAAACATTTTTAAATGAATTATATTTATATATATATATAGATAGATAGATAGATATAGTTGGTGCAAAATAATGACGTAAGAATGTTGTTTTTTGATGTTGCGCACGTCAAAAACGACATTATTATTATTTATTATTTTGCACCAACTTAATAGATATACTAGCTTAAAAGACGCCTTATCGGGTGGCATTTAACCTAGCTCCTGTGGGGGGCTCTTGAGATTGGGCCTTCGTTACAATAGGTAAGGAGGAGTAGATGCAATAGGCAAGAAGGACTCTAAATTGATCGCTGAATTTAAGTATTGCATTAATATTTAAGCTTACTTTTTAAAAGTTCAACAAAAATTCTTCTGCCCCGCCACTTGATTTAAAGTCAATTTGATGTACGTAGGTCCTTACTTTCCGCACAAACATTTATTTTTATTTCATGGGTGACTTTCGATGGATTTCGCAATTAATTTCGATTATTACCAAATTGTCATCGAACAAAAAAATTCGTTGCAAAATATCACATAAAAAACCGCCGGAAACAATGACAGTAATGAGAACTTGCGAATCCAAAATTTCAGGATCAGCTCGGAATATTTGTAATTTGCTTACGGGGCTGGCCTGATTCCAAAATGGTACAAGTTGGGCTAAATTAAACAGGGACAATTTTATTTTGAAACATTGTAATTTGAGAACAGTAATTTTTTCAATTGAGCATGAGCTATTGAAAGTTAGAGTGTTGTGTACTTTTAATTGTTTTTATCAGTAGAAGCCAAGATGGCGGAATCCGAAAACAATTGCAGTAATGGAAACTTGGGAGACCAAAATTTCAGGATTGCGGGTGAGGATACGACACGCAATGTTTTTAATTTGCTCACAGAGTCGTCCTGATTCCAAAATGGTAAGATATATCAAGATACGTTGGGCACCTCGGGACGACGTAATGGTTAGCAAGCTTGTCTGGCTAGAAAAATTACGACTGAGTAGTGAGTTTGAAATTCACAGAGTGCCCCCAACTTTCGGCCTTGTGCCAAATCAAATTTACAATTTGGAAAAACTCGATATACATATAAGACATATATATATATATATATATATATATATATATATATATATATATATATATATGTTGCCCTGGGAGAAACCCGGCGAACAAGTATCATTCATCATAAAGACGGAAAAATAAAATTGACAAAGATTATTGTTTAAGGTTGACGGACACGGCTGTCTTTAATTAGTTTTTGGGGTTTTTTTTACGAATTGGTCAAACCCAAAATCCAAACAAAAACATTGTTTTCAATCGTTGTGAGTCTACTGATTGAATAGAATTTTATTATAAACAATTGTCTTGTAAATGGAAATTTTTTAAAGCATTCTGAATGTAAAATAAAGAAAAGTGCAAGACAACAAGAAATACCACCTGCAAAAAAAGTGAAGTTTTATTTGAAATCGGTTGAAAAATGTGAAATCCGATCCCATATATAAAAACACACACACACACACACACACACACACACACACACACACAAACAACCTGGGTTTTATAAGTATAACTTGATATGAGTTGTCCCTTTCATTCTGGTGACAGAATCGTTTTTTATCATCAGCCAAATTGATTTTGGGCAAAAACAATTGTGTTTTTCTTTTTTTTTTTGGTGCTGTCAGAACCACCACAAAGGTAATTTTACGCAGTCCTGTGAAGTTTTGTTGAAATCGGTTGAAAAATGTAGGGAAATCCGATCAATATATAAACGTACACACACACACACACAATCTATGTTTTATATATATATATATATATATATATATATATATATATATATATATATATATATATATATGTATATGTATACATATATATATATATATGTGTGTGTGAGTGTGTGTGTAGGATATGTTGATTTATCCGAAACAAAAAGTGAAGATTGTTACTACAAAATGGCTTTTGGGATACTGGAAATTAAAGGGCATCTAATACACAAAATGAGATACTTGTCCTCAGAGAAAACAAGCATTTATCTTCTTCTCAGATTTAATTCCTTCTTCAGCTCAGAAGTCTAAGGAAGTTAGAACCTATCGGGTATCGAAAGGGGTAATTTTAATAAGGTACCACTTTGTCTATTTATATATATATATATATATATATATATAGGCTTTTTTAAGGAATTACTCTTAAATGATATTTTTAATGAATACTCCTTTATTTAAGTAGCGCTGGAAAAAAATCCCAACAGCGTATTTACTGGCCTGAATATTCAGGGAAAACTTAGATAATTGTTAAATATGAAGATGCATATCATATATATATATATATATATATATATATATGCATATATATATATATATGTAAGAAATATATATAAACATAAAAACCCATCTGATATATATATATATATATATATATATATATATATATATGCAACCTCTGATATATATATATATATATATGCACTATCTGAAATATATATATATCTATATATATATATGCAAACTCTGAGATATACTTAACGAAAATAGCATATATATATATTTATATATATATATATATCTGATATTTATATAAATATGCACTGGACATATATATATATTTATAGGACAAACAAAGAGATTTATAATTCAGAGTTCTTGAAATTTATTTTATTTTAAAAAACAGTGCTCGATACAACCTTAGAGCATAATATTATAATTGTTTTTTTTCTTAAATCATCATCGCAACACCGAAATTTTCATGTTTCAAAACTAAAACTTCAATTCAAATTCAATCGTAAAAATTAAACTTAAAATACAAAGTTCCGTATATTTGATAAAATAACGAACCGTATATTCTAATTTTAATTGTTTTATATATATATATATATATATATATATATATATATTTATATATTAAGTTGACTGTTTTTAGGCAGCAATATCGCTTAAAATAATTTTCAGATATTATGTCTGCTAATTTTTAGCCAAATCCGTTCATACTCACGAATAACCTTCTGTGTATTTATATTAAAGGATGAGAGAAATGTTCTGTGGCTGCTTAAATTTGTTTTATTTTCATTTCCCAAGTACTTTCGATCTTTTTCCAAGATCATCTTCAAGGATGCAAGTATTACAAAAACTATATGTTGTTCATTAATATAAATATTTATACAAAGCTTTGCGTTGTTATCCATTACCGTGATTTTTTTTTCATTATGCTTTTAAATGCAAAACAGTTGACTATGTGCTAAGCGTTCTTTAGAACATGAAAAAAATTATCCATTATGAAATTTTTTCTCTCTATGTTATAATGTCATGGGAAATGAAATAAAAGAATTTTAAGCAGCTATAGCACATTTCCTTCAACATCAATACACGGAAGTTTATTCGTGAGTATGAACGGATTTTGTTAAAATTAGCAGTTACATCTGTAATTTATTCAATCACACACACACACACACACACACACAATATTAATATATATATATATATATATATATATATATATATATATATTTATATATACGAGGGTCATTCAACAAATAATGTGACTTAGGGGATACAGATAGAAG
>CAHIKZ030001114.1:1912500-1927500 GCA_903632075.3 Acanthosepion pharaonis
TTTTACGAAACTGTGCTTTGTTGATAGTTCCAAACGCTCTCCGAACGACGTCCTTCAACTGATGGGCGTTTTTGGTATCTTTGATGAGAAACTCTCACCTTGATAATACCCAACAGATCGCTGAAATAGAAAATTATATCATATAGGGGTGACAAGACTTTCAGACCACCCTGTACAATGTTGCTCGAAAGAAGGTTGTTTTAAAACTGGTGTAAGCTTCAATATATTAAAAAGAAATATTTCCCGTTCATCCAGGTTATAACGAGAAAGTCCAAGTTTATTTTCCTGCAAACAAATATAGTTTTCCTATAACATGCTTTTTCCTCGGACTTCACTTTTAACAATTTAAGAAATAAATTCCAGGCCCTTATGATAGCTGCCTCAATAAAATAAAAAGCGAACTACCAATTTACTGAACATATTTAAATCAAGCACTGAAAATCATTCACAACATCTTGGTTAGGTTAGTTGCTTTGATATGTGATGTCTACGTAAGTTTAGCGAATACATTTTTTCCTTCTTTGCTCTACTCGCTACTTAAACGTAATGAGAAGTTTCCGTTCTATAAAGGCGCAAACTGCGAAGAACGATATAGAGTTGCACATTGGCGGTAGTCGCTTCCAGAAGAGATCAATGCCCTTTTAAACGAGTTCTTGTATGTCTTCTGTAACTGCCTTCTGTTCTGTCAGCCAGAAACCACTTTGCCGAACGGCAATGTCTTTGGAACATGATAATCTTCCATTCTCTCCGCATGGTCTGTCCATGGCAGATGAGAATTTCGTAGAATTGATTTAGTGCTACTGGAAGTGAGAGAGAGAGAGAGAGAGAGAGAGAGAAAGAAAGAGAGAGAGAGAGATGGGCGGGGGGATCAAATGACACGATGGGAATCTGAAAATATTTGGGTTCTCAAAATCTGACTAAATGGTCAAAAAAATCATTTTTGGTCGAAAGAGCTTCATTTCGATGACATATATACCGGCTGTAACATATATATACCGGCTGTAACAGCAAAATTGTTCAAATTGTTGGATCAAGATCGGAACTGCTGTATCTTAGAAATGATTAAAGATATGTTACTGGAATTCTTTGAGGTTTTTATATTGGACTATACTTTGAGCAATAATAATCTATAATTACTCTCCAACTTAACAGAAGAATCGTGATGAAATCGATTATAAACGAAAATGGCATGTTCATCATTAATTAATCATAGCTAAGGAACGGAAGCTTATGAAGGATTAAAATAAAGTTCACACGCACACACACACACACACACACACACACACACACACATATATATATATATATATATATATATATATATATATATATTATTCAGCTTCATTTTCAAATTTATTCAAGATGATCTTTGCCCTCTCTAACTTTCTAACTTTCTGTCCTGGAGTAACAAATGCCTCACACGTTTCACGTACGATTTCATCTTCAAGTCATATATGGCACCTTCACATGTAGTAACACTTCGGGTCAGAGTGAACCTGCGATTAATGGCAGTTTAATACCCATATATATATTCTATGTCGGAAAATTTACACAGGGCCCGCAAAAGTGGGCTCAGTTTCAGTACTGGTTTGTTTTTCTCAACTGAGTCTCTATCCGAAGACAGAGCCCCGACTGAGTCACCCTCCGCCCAAAGACAGAGGTCTTGTCACCCTCTGCCCGAAGATAGAGGTCATGTCTTGACGCAAGCCTTGGACAGACTACGATTTGACAGATATTTACCGGTCGCCCCGCTGCGAATTAGTTGTGGCGCAAGGTCAAGTTGTATGAAGGGAACCCGAGCATTTACACCCGGTCCCTGGTCAAAAGTTGCCAAGTCACAGCAAAAGCGGTCTGAAGTTACATTACTGTTCTGTTTTTCTCAGTCCTGTCTCTATCCGAAGACAGAGCGCCGACTGAGTGATCCTCCACCCAAAGACGGAGGTCTTGTCACCCTCTGCCCGAAGACAGACGTCTTGTCGCGAGCCTGGAACAGACTGCGATTTGAGTACCACCAAGCGGTTTGACTTTTGGAGTAAATATCTGGAATAGAATTTGTTTCCTGACTTTTCGTCATTCACTTCTTGGTCAGACTGATAGCGTTTCAATACCCAGTTATATATATATATATATATATATATATATATATATATATATATATATAGGTATTAGTCTGAATGGAATCTATCACAAGGTTGTGTTTAAAGTGGGAGACATTTGCGTACATGGGACTAGCCCATTCGGTATTTCCTCTCCGGTGGGACTTCGAGCACCTATGTGCAATATACTACTCAGGGATACTTGGACTTCATTTAACTCCAATAGGGTTCTGGCTGGACCAGATAAGTTATTTATCCGCAGGTCCATTCAAACGGAATATGCCCCAAGTTAAGGTTCCACATGTACATCGGACTAAATTACTCAACACGCATTTCCTTTTTGGAAACGCATCAAGCACCAGAAATTAACCTTAATCCGTCCTTAAATATATATATATATACTCTTAAAGTGTGCTATATTTATGGGATAAAGTGCTCAATATCAGAGATAGAGCGTGTGTAAATATAAAAGTAAGCATTGACTGTCGCTCGCCTCTAAGTGTTGACTTCAATGTTCACTTTTATATATATATATATATATATATATATAAATATATATATATATATATATATATATATATATATATTTACAAATTCATGAATTATTCATACAAAAACAAATACAAAGGTTAATGATTTAATTATGAGAAATCCATCTTCGCGAACAATTCAAATAATATACAAAAACTCCATATACATATATACAAAAAAAATTGGTAAATTAATTGCACCTTTATTGAAATTAAAATAACTGATCCAAGTGCAACTTTCGGATAATAATTGCGACATTACTGTAATTATTGAACAATAAAGTTCATGCCACTTTGACGGAAAATTTACCAGTAAAAAAGAATTCTCTTATCACTATATTTGTACAAGAACGCACAACCTTAAAATTTAAAATTCAAATTCAGCGTTGCGACTGCACGCTCCAAAACAATAACACATTTCTCATAGCATTTTTCGGATTACAATACATCTATTTTCGTTGTCCTCTTATTACTGAGAGTAAAAACAAGAACAAAATCTATTCCATACCTGAGGATGTCTGTAGGAACAGACGAAAGCTTGTAAAAATATTAAGAACTTATGCAACTGAAATTTATAAGACAAGGATCTTTTCATGCATAAACAGGTTCGTGGTTTTTGTATATTATTTGAATTGTTCGCGAAGATGGATTTCTCGCCAATTAAATCATTAACCTTTGTATTTGTTTTTTTGTATGAATAATTCATGAATTTGTAAATTAATTGCACCTTTATTGATTAATATATATATATATATATATATATATATATATATATATATATATATATATATATGCACATTTCATTGAATACGACAGACAAGGTGCTTTGATTTACTTCTTTATACAATTTCTCATGCGATCTAATAATTTTTCTTTTCAGATGATAAATTATATAAAAGCTGTCCGAATGTTCTTTTTTTCCGAGCGCTTTCGGCTATACATTTAGCCATTTTCAAGGATGAAATATTTTAACTGTTAAATAAGAAATAGTTTGTTGCATTCATGTATTTGTATAATGTTTTCTTTTTATTCAAAACACGGTCAAGATATTGTGTCCATGTTCATATTGGTTATTATTCAGTGTTGTTTTATTTTGTTTTATTAATTAGGCTCCCATTATTATTAGCCTTTTTTGCATATAGATCATACTTATTATAAAACCAAGGTTGTGTGTGTGTCTGGACGTTTATATATTGGATCGGATTTCCTACATTTTTCAACCGATTTTAACAGAACTTCACAGGACTACGTACAATTACCTTGCGGTGGTTCTGACAGCGCCAAAAATTGGAAAAACACAATTGTTTTTGCACGAAATCAATTTGAAAACACGATTAAGGGGCATCGCTGTCGCGAGAATGAAAGGGAACAACTCATATCGAGTTATACTTATTATAAAACCCAGGTTGTGTGTGTGTGTGTGTGTGTGTGTGTGTGTGTGTGTGTGTGTGTGTTAGTTTATATATGGGATCGGATTTCCTACATTTTTCAACCGATTTCAACAAAACTTCACTTTTTTTTTTTGGCAGGTAGTGTTTCTTATTGTCTTGCACACTTTTTTCTTTATTTTTACATTCAGAATGCTTTAAAAATTCCATTTACAATACAATTGTTTATAATAAAATTCTATTCAATCGGTACACTCATAACGATTGAAAACAATGTTTTTGTTTGAGTTTGGGTTTGACCAATTCGTAAAAGAATAAAATAAAAAAAAACACTAATTAAGACATGCGTGTCCGTCAACCTTAAACAATAATCTTTGTCAATTTTATTTTTCAGTCTTTATGATGGTCGATACTTGATCTATCTCTTACTGTTACATCCCCGGGCAACGCCGGGCTCTACTGCTAGTTATATATATAGTTATATATATATATATATATATATATATGTGTGTGTGTGTGTGTGTGTGTGTGTGTGTGTGTGTGTGTGTGTGTGTGTGTGTGATTATCAGATAAAAGTATACAAAAGTTATAATAAATTTAGCGTAAACGTGAAACGTTAAACCACCTTATCGTCTGAAGTAAAATGTTTTGATTGTAACGAAGACGTCAAAAATATCTTCATATATTTTTTTCCAAACCATAATATTGTTAACCGCGTCATTTTCTAGAAAATTACATTTTCGCAAACAAATTTATTAAAATTACATTAACCCACGAACCTCTAGATGAATGTTGTGATCCCTATTTTTAATAAATTCAAATTGTATAAGGTCTTTTTTTTTTTTGCAAGTGCATTCATCTGTTCATACAGACATCATCAGGCATGGAAATTGATTTGTTTTTTGTTTTTATTTAATGCATCCAGGTAATAACGGGACACGAAAAATTAGATGTGAGTCGAAATATGTTTTTTAGAAATCTATTATTGTTAACTATAAGAAATTCGGGAGCGTGTGGTCGCAACGCTGAGGTTGAATTTCTTGAAAATTTAAAAGAGAGTGCCTTTTTTTTTTTTGCTAATATGGTAATTGGATAATTCTTTTGTTGTAGTTTTTCTTTCAGTCGATGTTGCATGAACTAAATTGTTCAATAAATGCAGCCAATGTCGCAGCTATTATCCCAGAAGTTGCACGTCGGATTAGTTCTTTTTAATTATATATATATATATATATATATATATATATATATATATATATATATATATATATATATATATATATATAGAGAGAGAGAGAGAGAGAGAGAGAGAGAGAATCACGTTCCCTGTACAATCACCGAAGTTAAGCAACATCGAATCGCGGTGACCGCTTGAGCATAACAGATGCTGTAAGCTTTGGATGTGTGAGTGGTGTAATGTTTAATGGCTCGACATTGTTCATCGGAAAGCCAAGTTCGAATTCCGGTTGGGTTCCTTATGTGCACTTATGTACAAATGATTTTTTTTTCTTGTGTTCGTATATTTTTTTCTTTTCTGGGCATAAATTATGCAGAAATTTCCCGAATGTTCTGTAGGTCCCAGCACTTTCGGCTATTTTTTTAAATTTTTTTTTAGCCACTATTAAGGATGACTTTATTTTTACTTTTAACTGTATGTATGGATTTTTATGTACGTATCTAGACGTAGGCATAAAAAATAGCAGGGATTTGATGAAAATAATAATAATAATAATAATAATAAATAAATAAAGAATAGACATTATTTTACTTCTAACATGTATTCTACGATTCGATCTTGTAGACAACATTTTTAACTTTCAAAAAATTTTCATCAGATGGTTATTAAAGATTTTTTTATTTATTTTTAGGACCTATCCCCTGTCTATCTGTCTGTATTTTGTCTGACAAAATATTTTTTTCTTTCTCTCTCTGTCTGTCTATAGATATGTTTATGGCTCCTCATTATCTATCTATCTTATGGACACCAAATGATAGAAACACGCTTTGTGAATTACAACCATGCTTATCACCCCAAAGTTAATTAAACACTTTCATAATAGCAAATGTTCTGCAGTTGCGTAATAATCTTAAATTATTTTTTAATTGTCTATATTTCTGAGATGAGGTATTATGTACATTATCTACATTATTCGGACTATTGTCCTCACCTTTGTCGCCATATTTATCACAACGTTTCGGCCGTTGTACGCTCCGGCCTTCTTCAGGTGGTTGGAATGTCGAACTTAACCCTTTATTTCGCTCACTGGGTAGACTGTTCTGGTTCCACGTGCCATGTTTAATGGATGTCAGTTATCAGTTATCTCCTGTTAATTTCCCTCTGAAAGTTCTCCACTGCCTTAACCGGGTATTGAACTCACACTCTTTGAGTCCTGTCACTGGATCTAACCAATGCCTTTATCCACTGTGCCATGTGTCCTGTGTTAAACATGGCACGTGGAACTAGAACAGTCTACCCCAGAAAAGCAGAAAGAGATCTCTTAGATGATTGATAGAGGGCAGTTTCGTTTTTTTTGGGGGCTTACAATTAACAAGACCTTCTTTACCCCAGTTAAGAGCAGATTTTAGGTAATTTTTTAGGCCAAATGCCAATCTGAACTGATCAGACTTACTATTAAGACAACAGTTAATAATTGTATTATCACCATAGAAAAAAAAATGAAAAAAAGAAACACCTCTGATAAAATAGAGATAAGTTTGTATCGTAAAATCTCAAATCTATAGAAAAGGCAGAGGGAAGCTACATTACGGCGGTTGGAAAGGGACTTGCAGTTTTAATCTCAATCTCGAGCGATAAATATGGAATACCTGATGTGACCGTACAAATGCATGAATAATAATAATAATAATAATAATAATAATAATAATAATAATAATAATAATAATCTTCAAAAAGCTATCAAAATACAAGGACCTTGAAATCGAAATCTGAAAAATGTGGCACATGGGAACATCAATATTCCCTGTTGTAGTTGGAACCCAAGGATTCGTTAGAAAATATTCCAGTAGACTCATTGAAAGGACTCCTAGACGTCCATGGGTTAAAGAATTAAAAAAAAATTGTTCTCACGAGTAGATCCCACATCTTACGAAGGGCTTTATCTATGTAAAATATGTGCGTGTGTGTGTTTGTTTTTAATTGGTCAGTGGAAAATGTCATGATGCCATTTTTGACCTTAGGCCTTTGGGCGGGACCCAGAAAGAAATGAGTAGACACCAGAAATCAAAGGAAATAATAATAATGTTGATTTAAAAAATGCTTCTTTAATTAAACGAGAAAGCAATTTACTAAGACGAAAATATAGAGAAAACGCTTTAATCTCTATATCCCTCAAAGTATTTCGCCTTTCTTGGCAAATCTGATATTATCACAATAAGGGATATTGAATAACAAAATTGATAAAAGCATAAAAAAGAAACTAATTGAAATCGTCTAAATAATATATCCAAGCCACATATTAAAAAATAAATAATAGTAATAAAATAAAACATAAAATTTCAGTATCTGTCTATATTTCTGAGATGAGGTATTATGTACACTATCTATATTATTCAGACTATTGTCCTCATCTTTGTCGCCATATTTATTACAACGTTTCGGCCTTTCAGTATCTGTCTATATTTCTGAGATGAGGTATTATGTACATTATCTACATTATTTGGACTATAGTCCTCATCTTTGTCGCCATATTTATTACAACGTTTCGGCCTTTCAGTATCTGTCTATATTTCTGAGATGAGGTATTATGTACACTATTTATATTATTCAGACTATTGTCCTCATCATAGTCGCCATATTTATTACAACGTTTCGGCCTTTCAGTATCTGTCTATATTTCTGAGATGAGGTATTATGTACATTATTTACATTATTCGGACTATTGTCCTCACCTTTGTCGCCATACTTATTACAACGTTTCCGCCTTTCAGTATCTGTGTATATTTCTGAGATGAGGTATTATGTACATTATTTACATTACTCAGACTATTGTCCTCATCTTTGTCGCCATATTTATTACAACGTTTCGGCTTTTCAGTATCTGTCTATATTTCTGAGATGAGGTATTTTGTACATTATTTATATTATTCGGACTATTGTCCTCATCTTTGTCGCCATATTTATTACAACGTGCCATATTTATTAAAACGTGCCATATTTATATTTTCCTAAAATTGTGCTTGATATATAAAATAGTTATGTACTGATTTCCCAAACCCAAAGATGCAAATTAAGATAGAAAATATGCCTGAGCAATTCGGTTTTATCTGAAGACATCAGGGTATACCTCCCTCGGTCTCTGCTTCTATTATTTAGTAAATGGATTCCTGGTCCCCTTGCAAAATAAAAATTACATTAGTCATCTGTCCTGCTTGGTAACGAAGGAAAAAAGAAAATTAGTCTTAAAAATCCATATTGTTTTTTTGTTTTTTTTTTACATCACAGGGAACATAACAATATTCAAGTCTTTTATTTGTTAATCGAATATTGATTATTGTTTGTTCATCGAATATTGATTCTTCTCTGTGGTGATCTCCTCATTGCTTGCATTATCAATACCCAGCACATTTGCTTTGTTTCTTGACCTCACACTTGAGTTCAGTACATTAAGCTGCTTGATTATCTTGTATTTCTCCTCTTAAAACGCGCCGGCTAGAGGACACACACACACACACACACACACACACACACACACACACACACACACACACACAAACAAACAAACAAAAAAAAGGGCCATCACATTTCCTTTGATTTCACAGCAATATTACTCCTTCCATTTTTTTTACTCCCTCCACCTCCAGATCCGTCCGCCATGTCAGTAAGGTCTATATATCCTCTGTTCGTCCATCTTTCTCTTACTCAGATCTGCCTTCTGTCAAACATTTATTTATTTTTTTCTTTATTTGATTTTGACTAATTACAACTTTTTTTTTTGTGGTGAGTGGATGACTTCATTTTATATCTTTATTCCTTTTGCCATTTTTTTTTTTTTTATCTTGCATCTTTCCTTTTCTTTTTCCTTTTTTCGATCAATAGTGCGTCTTTCTCGTCCCTTCTTTGTTTTTCCTTTCCTTTTCTGCTACTTAACACGTCCTTCACATTTTTTTTCTTTGATTTTCTTTTTTCTCATTCTTCTTCTTAACACATCTTTCTCTTCCCTTTTCTTTCCTTTTCTCTTCCTGTTCCTTAGATCGTCTTCCTTATCACTTCTTTCTTTTGCTTTTTTCTCTTCCTGCTTCTTAACACGTCTTTGTCTTCCGTTTCTTTCATTTTCTTTTTCTTTTCCTGCTCCTAACTCTTCTTCCTAAACACTTCTTTCCTTCTTTTTTTTCTCATTCATCTTCTTAGCACGTTTTCTATATTCTATTCTTTTTTCTCTTTCTACTTCTTAACACATAATACTTATATCTTTTTTTCATCCTCATTACACAATCTCCCTCTTTTTTACACCTCCCTTTCCTTTCCTTCTTTCTTTTTTTTTCCTCCTGTGTGTGTGTGTGTGTGTGTGCTTGTAAATAATTGTACATATTAGTATTAACAATTAATACATATGAATAATTATATTAAAGTAATTAGTTCTTTAGTATTTTTGTTATTATTTTTTTTAATAGCGCTCGACACAAAAGTAGAGCATAAATATAATTATTTATTTAAAAATATGATTCCATCGCTACATAAGAGTTCTCATGTTTCAAAACAAGAGCAGAAAACTTCAATATAATTATTTGAATTAAATTGAATTAAAGTACGAATCTCTGTTTCATCTTCAAGCGAAATTTTTTTTTGGAATAACTAATTTCTGAAATTTACGCGTTTTATAAGCATATTCATTATTAAAATTAAAATTACTATGGTAATGGCTAGAGCAATTATTTAAAGAAAAGGGGCGTAATTTATGCTTATAAAAAATCAATGTGGGAATATTCTCGATATATATATATCCCGAATATATATATATAATTATGAATTTATTTATATATATATATATATATATATATATATAATTTGAATTTATACACATTTATGATTTTTAATATATATGTATGAGATAACGGTATATATTTTTATATATCAAGAACAGTACAAAGGAAATTGTAAGAGAAAATGGAAAAAACTTTACTTGTGACGCGTTTCATCCGTTAAGACATCATAGGACTGGGTTTGTTGACGTTGTTATGATTAAACATGTACATGAACGAGAGACGCTGGTAGTTTCAAAATTTTTTTAAATAATTTTTTGCATTCTAGCCAAATTAATCTATATTCTTTTTCCTTCCATCATCTTTATTTTTAAATATCCCACACTGTGATATATATGTATCAAAATGTATTACATATATGTGTAGATATTAGGAGAAAATAGAATGACTATATAAGGAATGAGTTCATGATTTTATCATACATATCTGTGTGGATGCGCATGCGTATGTGTGTACATGTGCGTGTGTGCATGAGTGTGTTTGTGCGTGTGTGCATGTGTGGGCGTGCTTAGCTTAATGATGAAATAAGCTATTACTTAACAAAGTAAATATTTGCTTTCAGCGTAATCGCCTTCTTTGTCAAGGCGCTTAATCCAGCGTTTCTGAATGGAACACAGGGATCACACCTCATAGTGTGAAAATATATAAATTCAGCTTATAGCCGTGTTATGCTCGCTAATTATTGTGTTAAAGAAAATATTTATCTTCCGATCAAATTATTTTTCTGTGTTGTGACATGTCTCTCTCTCTCTCTCTCTCTCTCTCTCTCTCTATATATATATATATATATATATATATATATATATGTATGTGTGTGTGTGTGTGTGTGCGCGCGTGCGTGCGTGTGCGTGTGTGTGTTTAGGCAGCATATCTTCATTGAAGCATGTTTCATTAAATAATATAGACATATTAAGCCTATCTATTTTTAAAATAATCTGCTCTAGTTTACCAATTATGTTCTTTATGTTTACTTAAATTTCCTCAAGGAAGGCGCCATAGTTCTTGTTGACCCAAGTACTTTCGATCTCCTCCATCGAAGACCAACTTAATGTAATTGTAATCGTTGTGGTGGTGATTTTTGTAAACAGGCGTCCTTGTAAACGCGCACTGTTATAATTATTTTGAAATTAATCGCAGTGGTTACAATGTTTTGTAAACAAGCGTTCCCAATGCAAGGGGGTAACCAGACAAGGTAAATTGCAATAATGGTGCTAAATGTCAACACAAGTTTAACTTTTAATTTCTTGAGCGTATTAAGAATTTCTTTCGATTATAAATTTTATTTATTTGGAAGAAAAAAAATGATTTTTGAAAAGGTTAAACTTTTTTTAGTGCATATATATATATATATATATATATATACATATATATATATATATATATATATATATATATATATATATATATATATATATATATATATATATATATATATATATATACATATATATATATATATATATATATATATATATATATATATATATATATAATACGTAAAGAAAGGATAATCCAAAGAGGACCTTTTAATATGAAATAATTAAAAGATAGATCGATGAAGAGAACTCAAAATATTTAAAACCATTTCGTAATTCTGTTTTGATGAAGCAGGGATTAAAAACTTACTTGCCGAAATAAAAGAGAAAAATGAAATTCTCTGGTGAAATAAATTATTATAAATGGAACCTTAAAGAGATCTGTTTTTATTTAAATTATATTATTCGCTCTGACATAAAGATCTCAGGATTTCATCCTCCTTGGGATTATCCATACGGATTACCAAGATTTTCGTTAATTATATATATATATATATATATATATATATATATATATATATATATATACGTACGACAGTTTGGTTAAAAATTGTCGGCCAAACCTAGAAGTGAATCTAAAGTAAATATAGTAAACTATATAAATATAGTAAGTTATATAAATATAGTAAATTATATATATATATAAATATATATATGTGTGTGTGTGTGTGTGTGGTGTGTGTGTGTACGATATAAACTGTTACACTCTCAACTGAAATATAATTCAACCAAATGCTGGCGAACTGGATTTTTAATAGCCTTATGGCAGAGCCACATGCTTCTAGCTGCTAAAGTATATATACTATATATAGTCATTACACTTGACGCCACGCAAGACCATTTCAAACGTCCAGCTTCCAAAAGAATACCAGGATGTAGACAAAAGAAATGTTAACTACCACACAGACGCCACATCGGTTCTTGATAATGACTACGAAATTCGAAAGTACTTGAACAAAAATAACAAAATATGAATTTTGGACAGTTTATCCACAGCTTAGAGCGCAATATACAACACCGTATCCGAAAATTGGAAAAATACAATAAAAAAAGAAACAGATTCTTTTTTTTATCAAACTTGTTTGTATATATATATATATATATATATATATATATATAATTATTATGATTATTATATTTTTCTTAAGAGATTATAATAAAAACATTTTACCATCGTCCCAAAAATACAATCATAATATTGAAACATGAAACTTTGACAGTTTGAACTTTGGACAGTTTATCCACAACTTTGAGCGCAATATACAACTCCGTATCCGAAAATTGGAAAAATACGATAAAAAAAAGAAACAGACTTTTTTTTTATCAAACTTGTTTGTGTATATATATATATATATATATATATATATATATATATATATAAATATATATATAATTAAAATATATATATATATATATATATATACATATATATATATATATATATATATATATATATATATATATATATATATATATATATATATAATTATTATTATTTTTCTTATAAAGATTATAATAAAAACATTTTACCATCTTCTCAAGTAATACAATCATAGTATTGAAACATGAACAATTTTGTGTAGCGATTTCGAAATGTTTTTATTATAATCTCTTATAATAAAAAATTATAATAATAATATAGTGCTCTACTTTGTATTGAGCACTTTTTTAAAAGTAAATGCTACGAATAGTGGATTTTTACTCTATCTATTCTTTCTCTCATTTGGTTAAATATCTATCATTTGGATATATATATATATATATATATATATATATATATATCACAATAGTCGATTTTTTAGGAAGGCTACTAGGTCGATCCCAGCGTGCGGTACCTTTGGAAAGTGCAAGCAAAAAAGTCATCGTGGCTGAGGGCTTGAGCGTGCTGTCCGTGTTCAAATTGTTGATCACACTAGATAACATGCTCTTTCTCAGAAACTGTAACTAAGGTCTGCTCAGCATAGTTGCAGTATAAACCACAGGTGTGCTCTGTGGTTGTTGAGCAAACACAAATGTGCCTGAACGAGCGTTTGCAATAGGGATTGGCTAGCCGCCTTAGTAGACAGGTACCCTCGGATATGAATGGCCAGCTATTATATATATATATATATATATATATATATATATATATATATATATATATATATAATTGCGTGTATGCAATTCAGAAAGTCCATAAAATCAGAATGTCATTTTGAAAACTAATCTTTTTTCAATTTAAATGATTTTAGTATACAGAAAGCTTGAATACAGTATAGCTTACCAAACAGTATACAATTACTAAATTAGTATAAAGAATATTGAATATTTACTTACCATTTTCACAGTAATCTCCAATGTTCCTTTACCTTTTATAAACTCGAAATCTATCATGGACGTCCGTCCTTATACAGATTTATTTTACATACATATAAGAGAAATATTTATAGCCTAAATAACATGCAAGAGCAGAGGCCTGATATTTTTTAACAATTCTGCCTGAATCAAATACGCCGGCTCAAGCTAGCCATCATAAGACCAATTTCAATGCTATAAAGCCTGTTGTACCCGGAGCCGTTAAATTTATACACATGTAAAATGATAATAATGGCTGGCCGCTCGTATTCGAGAATAACCGTCTATTAGGGCGGATAGCAAATCCTTATTGCAGACTCTCGCTCAGGCACGTTCGTTTTTGTTCAACACACTCAGACCAACCTGTGGTTTAATCTGCAGCTATACTGGGTTACAACTTCTGGGAGAGAGCGTGTTATCAAGCGTGATCAAAAAATGCATACACAGGCACACACACACACACAAACAAACACACGCATATATATATATATATATATATATATATATATATTTAGACATGAAACCAAAAAGGGACAAGGAACTTTTGGGCTTTCATACGTCGAAACCGGTCAAGAGAGACCATTGAAAAAAAAGATCATTAAATTTAACAGATGTAAAATGTTTATCGTATATATATATATATATATGTGTAGAGAGAGAGACAGACAGACAGACAGACAGACAGACAGACAGAGAGACAAAGAGAGACAAAGAGAGACAAAGATAGATAGATAGATTTATTTTATTATTATTTTATTTTTATTTATTTATTTATTTATTTTTGCCCGTACTCGGGCGGTGTGAAAAAAACCCCCAGATAATACAATTTGTAAATAAAAAAATATTAGATAAACTGATATCGTGGAAAAAAATCAAGAGAAAAAGGAAAGACTAAAAACATTCGTACTGCTTAAAAATAATCAACCAACACCGTAATGTCTAACCAAAAGAAAAAAAAAAAACGAAAAAAACACCGACGGAGAAACCTGAGTTAAAACATAAAAGTGCTCAATACACTAAGTCACAAACAAGAACTCAACAAAGGACGGTCGGCCGAACCTTCCTTTATTTTGTTTTTGTTTTTATGCCAATTTTTTACTCTTTCTGCTTGGCCGTTTTTCAATAAAATGTCGTTTGGGCCAACCTGCTTTAGCCAGAGTTATCCTGATGAACCGTTAAATGAAAGCTAGCTAGATAGGTTCTGGCTTTTAAGGTTATATAGATAGATAGATAGATAGATAGATAGATAGATAGATAGATAGATAGATAGATAGATAGATGTACGATTATTACAAATATAAAATTTGTCACTTAGCTGATTGATGTTCTTTACAGACGA